>JAQFXW010002805.1:0-12613 GCA_034693945.1 Dendrobaena attemsi
CCCCCAAGCAGTTGGGCTCAAAAACTCATGACTCCATTTTCCCCCTCAAAAGTATTTTTCTATCCCATCTGATCAGTCTTGCCCCGCCTATTTCTGAAAATTATACACTATAAAATGTCCCCCCGCTGTTTTCCACTGGGCGCATCTGCGCCCGCTTGGTATAAGAATAGAAGCCCCTGTATATAGCCCCTGTTAGCAGGCGTTAAATACACACGAGCAACTATCATAGAGGCTAATTCACTTCCGACTTCCAAATTGTTTTTCAGAGTCTGATCGAAGTGTCACCCAGTAATCTAGTAACTGATTCAGCAGTGCTACTGTGACGCAATGTGTTACAGCCATTGGACTTAAGTTAACGTGACGCTGTTAATTGTCTAGACTGGTAGCCTATAATACGCATCAAATTCACCAATATTGCTTGGGAATTTAGAATTTGCCAGAACTACTGCAGTGATTAAGACTGCAAGAACTTCCTTTCAAATCACCTCAAGCCTCAAGGTGTAGGCCTATGCTAACAAATATGTGACTGAGATAGTAAAGATATAGTGACCAACCAATAATAGGACGCTAGAACAGTCTATACTTTTATTATCTCTGTCTCAACCATCAGTAGCCTAAACTCCACTTTTGTTTCCCGCTCTGATGTTTGCCATTCTACTGCTATTTATTCGAATATTTTATAGGCCTACACGTCGTAACGTCGATACCTAACAACCATCATTATTATTGCCACGTAGGCTGAGCTGGCATTCGCAAAAAAAGTTTATAACGTTTTTAGTCATCACCCTTTTTTAAGGAAAATGCATTGGCCGATGAGGAGGGGGCCAGTAGCGCAGCTAGGGGCGAGGGGACAGTTGTCCCTGGGCGCAAAAATCGGGAGAATGTAAGCGAATTTTTTCCGGAAATGGCATAAATCTGATAATTTTTCGCGATTTTGCCGAGAAAAGGGGCGCAAATTCCAAAAATATATGTGATGACTAAAAAAGTTATCAGTTTTTTTGGAGGATATGCGGCGCAGATTTCGGGATTGTCCCCGAGCGCAAAAGACCCTAGCTACGCCACTGGAGGGAGCTGAACCTCCCGTGGGGCTAAGTAAAGGCTAAGTAATCCATGGGGCTGTAGGAAGTACAGCCTTCTCCATGGGGGTATAACCAGCCTCCCCGCTAGCCTCTATTAAACTCCGACCGTGCACGTAGGCCTAGGCCTAACGTTCCAATCAAATTTCGTAATGACGGCGCAGCTCAGCTGCTCAGGGCACCGGCTAATTCACGAGCGCTGTGTTGAGTCAAGGCCAAAATTACATGTAGGGCCTACATGACGATGAGGTGGAGTACAGTGCCATGGAGTCCACAATGAGAAATCGAGTCGAGGCCACAGATAGAAACTGTCCAATGAACCAAAACAAGCATTATTAGGACAGACAGCTATGACAGAGATAGAGGTAGAGTTGTAGACTTGTGGACAAACTAAATGTGGCGGCCATAGCATGCAGGTCGAGAGTGCCTGCATACAGTGCATATAGGCTGCGAGTATAGCCCAGTTAGCTACATTGGGAGCGCGTCGGGCCGTGTTTTGCATGGTTCCGAGTACGAACCCGATGTCTGCCGACGTTCAGAGAATAACATCTCGGGCTAGCACAAAGGGCGTGTGTGAAGCAATGGGATAGTCGATGCCTTGCATCCGAAGGGTCGCAGGTTCGATTCACACCCGAGCCACCGCGTAGGGACCTTGACCAAGTCCTTCAACTACAGTTGCTCGTGGCGCTTCGGCGCGAAAACTCCGACACTACCTCGGGCTATAGTCGGGACCGCCTCTGAGTAGTAGTGGACTTGAAGGGGCGGTATAGAAATGTGTAAATAAATAAATAAAATAAATAAAAGTAAAGCTGAGCCACTGTATCATGCGCAATAAGCGCAGGGGCGCATTGGGTGGGTGGGTTACGTGTGAAAACCCCCAATAATTTTTGCACAAGTATTTTTTTATGTAAAACCCACTCCCCCCAAATGTTTTGTAAAATTTATTGGAAAAGTAAATTTGGTAGAAGAAAATTGACCCGAAATCAAAAATTGACCCGAAATCTGAGAAATTAAGGTGAATGACTAAAAAGTCATCAGCTTTCGAGATTGGGCGAATGACAGCTTTTTCGGCGGAACCAACCCCCCCCCAAATCAGTTTCTGGCTACGCCTCTGCGTAAGCGTAGTCTAAACTCTCGTTATTTTCTCAGCACTCGCTGTTAGCCAAATAAATTACTTCTGCAAACTAATGTAACTTAATCTCTAAATCTCTTAAGTTTCCTCTAACCCACCATATAATTTATTATAGGCCTAAGACTGATCCGAGTCTACCTATAACGACCTTCCTGATCGCACCGCTCAACCAACTCAAGTCCGTTAAAAAGTCATCGGCCCAATTCGATTATGCGGGCCAACGCCCAGGGCTACTCGGTTCGGTCTTATCACCGAAAGCGTATAATATTCTGCGGTTTTGCGCATACGGCACAACATAATAAATTATAACAGGCTAGGCCTACATTATTTTCTTGATAGACAGGCTGCGTCATGATCAACCGTCCGCATAGCTCACTCCTCTGCGCAGCTTAAGGGCCACTATACTTTGAAGAACACCCCCGCGTCTGGAGTTAGAACAATGCGTGTTTTCTCCGCCGCAGATTAGATTTTTCGGTGTTAGATTCGGTGCGCAACGGTTGCAATTTTTCACGGCCTGTTCCAGTCACGTGGGTAGATAGACACGGTGCTGCTGCAGTGCTAAGACTGCTTCGTATTCGATGCTAAAGATATTAATTATATATTCCGCGGGCTACAACATGTAGGCCTACTGTATTACAGCGGTTCTCAGCCTCTTGGGTCTCACGGACCACTTAGAAAGATTTCTCTGGCGTCGCGGACCCCCTGGAACTCGACCTCGGACACACGGACTTCTCTCATTGACTAGTGATTACTCTTTTGACTTTACGCAGCGCTCGTGAATTAGCTTTACCACTTTAACCCTGGTCACTGGGCATAGGCCTACACCTAATCGTTTGCATTTTGCCTTTTCGAGCCTCCATTATAATTGCATAACAGATTGCGCAACAGTGTCAGATTCTCCGGTAGCCTTCCAAATTTGCATTAATATCAGCCTATTTACAGAGATTTTCCTCCTATTTAATTATTTTGTAATCACTCCTTCTGATCGATGGGCGCCAAGCGGTGCGTGCATGCGGTGAAATTGAATGGCAGCTGGCGACACCTATTAACCGCCGGAGAATAGGCAGCGTCTAATGTCTATAAATAGGACGACAACAGCTGTGCAGCCTCCATTGTAAACATTGCGGCAACGGCGGCTGTTTTTTGGGGGGTTAATTTCGTGGTGAAACCTCAAGAAGAAGTGACCAGCTCAGCCCCTTATATCCCACGTCTACCGTTAGATTTTCGGTCATTCGTCGTCGTCTAGAATTCCTGGCCAACCGATGATCCGGGCCCGTCGTGCGCTTACGCCAAGCGGCGGGCGGTCTGCCTCGACGGCGGCGGCGATCGCGCGGTCCGGGCGGGCGTCGACTCGGCCCGCCGTCCCTGCGGGGGTTGACATCGACTCGGCCGTCATTGCTCAAGCTTTACCAGATTGAGTTGGGATTAATCCGTTCTTAGACGTCTAGATATGAATCGGGTGATCGGCGGTGTACATTCCCGGTGCGACGTCGGGGCCCAGGGAGTGGCCCTCTGGTGGGCGAAGGCCCTTGTCTTCTTCTGGATCGTGCTGTTCGAGCGGGTAGAGACGGCGGTCTATTTGAACAAGTGGGCCGTCGAGATCCTTGGAGGAGAGGATGTGGCCAGCCAGGTGGCCACTGATTACGGATTCAGAAATCTTGGCCAGGTAACCATTTACAACACTGTTGAATTAGTTGGTGTGTTTTGCTGTAGCTTAATACACACATGTGCTATTTGATTGTCTATTAAGTTTTACAACACATGCTCCAATGACCAATATCAACCAATTAAGCAATCAGTCAGTCAAGCCATCAAGCCAAGCAGTCAATCAATCGGTCAATTAGTCGGTCAGTCAGTCAGTTAGTCAATCCCAAACCAATCAGTCAGTTAGTCAGTCATTCATTCAAGCAAAAGAATTCCATGCATATACAGTGTTCTATATTCATCTATAAACCTGTCTTTGAGGTCAAATTAGTTCAGTCTCCCATCAAAACATTCCTGTTTCAGTAATAGGCTAATGTCAGACCAACTTTGGTTTCCTGTAGGGTCTCAAAAACTTTGATTAAAGTACTACTGACTAAAAATACGAGACTCAGTAGGCCTACTTCTTTCGTAATCGTAATTTTAACCTCTAAACTTCTAAAGTGCTACTCGAAAGGCAGGTACAGGGGGCACCTGCACATTCATGAGTAGTCCTACTGTGTTGAATCGGTGTGGTTAGCCAGAGGGTAGTCCATGATTGCCAGAGAGTTTGGTTTTAAGCTTCGACTAATTTTTGACTATTTTCTAGATTAATTATGCCTCTGACTTAGCAAAGTGCTGGTGATGAATTTGACAGTGCACTGCTCTTGACCGATAAGTAGTAGACCTATTTGAGAATTTCGGAGTTTTTGGATACTCGTTGGTCTTTTATCAGAATGCCTTTGACAGTTGTTCTGTTCTGTAAGTGTTTAGCCACTTGTCAGTTGATCAAATTGTACCCAATAGACGCGTTTTGGCATACGCGTCTATTGGGTACAATTTGTAATTCATGATTGCAATTTGTAATTTATAATTGTAATTCATGATTGCAATTTGTGACTATGAATCGTAATAGTAATAATCTGATAATTATTTGTAATTTCCCACCATAAGAATTGATGTGAGGAAACAGTTCATATGACTTGAGATTAGGCCTACATGACGACTGACATCATAGTATAAGATACATACATACATACATACATACACATAGAACATATCTACATACACATAATTATACTTTCATACATGCATACATATACGCACACTTTCATATGCACACACTCGCATATGCACACAAATGACTGATGCAGCCTATATGATAGACTGATAGTCCTAGTCTTTGGCCACACTATTATTGTGTCTTTATGCCGACTTGTTGACCTGTAAATCAATGTCGTGATTAGCTTCAGTTTGATACTTTGATTGTATCTATTTGGACTATGTTGGTGCTGGTATCATCAATTCGATTGTTTATTTGAACCCAACTGTACAGTGGTATAATATGCCAGTATAGTTCTAGTCCTGACTGCATCACAGTCAGTGTTGTCATTTATTGTACAACATTAAAGCAGCTTATATAGTCAAATCCTCGGAGGATGCTTTTGGAAGAGGTGCATGGCTTGAATGATCTTTCTTTACTGGTTTCATTTGAGCTTTCAGTCACTGTTTGATTGCCCTGAAGAAAATCCCAAGATCTAGAGGGAAATTCCCAAGGCTACAATAAAATACCAAGATACTACAAATTCTGATTTAAGGCTGTGTGCATTATGGCTTATGATGACTTTACGACGGCTGTGCTATAGCCTGTAGACCTAAGTAAAAATTCTGATTTTTTAGAAAAATTCCAAGTCCATCGTTAGAAAAATTCCAAGTCCATCGATCTGCTTAATCGCAAGATTTTGGTAAAAATTCCAAGGAGTGGGAGCACTAGTGTCCAGCTGCTAAAACCAAGCCAATATTCCTTCATTCATTTCTTGTTTGGACGATTTTTACAGCAGCTCAGGATGCTTCTACTCAGAGGTGCTTCTGACTTCAGCTCTGATGCTGAGTCAGTGTTAGCACGCAATGGCGCCTCATTTCGCCAGTGCCATCTAGCGAAAGAAGGCTGAACCGACCTTCGTGAGGTCATGGTCAAGCAACCTGGATTTTCTGTTTGTTGTACCTCAGTCGGTTTAGAGTACACACGAATTAAGCGGATGTCGTAAATAAAACTTAAACAGTATACTTGGCAGTATTTTTGATTGAATACCTTCTAGTAAAACCTTTTTAGACGGAAATTCTTAGGAGACTTTTTTAGAAGGCCAGCTGCTTTCTTCATTAAGTGTTGCCAGGCGTCTGTGATATAGAGATGCATTCAACCCTATCCACTGAATCAGTTTGTGACTGAGATAAACAATTGATGCAATAAAATTCCCTGGGTCTATGCCCAGAAAGGGTTTACAAACAAAAAGCTAGTGCATTCTGCTCCAGAGGATAATGCCAGTTTCTTAGGCACGCTTCAGGAGGAGGTGTGAAGGATGCACATTAAGTGATAATGGCTGCTGTCTGTAAAACAGAGTAGCTTATGCAAAAGAGCTGCTTACATTAGCACAACTTAATGGATTCGTAATATACCAATGTGACCATGGCTGTACAAGCAATAATTTGTGTGAAAGGCTACTTTTGTTGGTGTTCAAAATTAAAATGGTGCCTCTATATTAAAAAGTCTATAAAATTGACTATTGTAAATGCCACTACTACCGGTACTTTTCAAAATTATGGTATTTGTAAATTCCATTGCCTAATGAATAAACGTTCTGGCCTTTAGTATTTTACTACTATATTTTTGTTCTGGAATTTAGAATTTCATTAGTCGGTTTAATAGAACTCTAGTTAACATGAAGGCTATTTCCTGTAACAAGTTGTATTCTGCCAGCCTGAGTATTAATACATGAATATTGATTGTTCATTAATCATTATGCAAAGCAACACAATGTTACAGCAGCTTTACAATGCTCTTCTTAATACAAAGAACAATGATTTAATTGTTATTGTTACAGAAACCATTGAATGTCTATAAGTTTTCTATTGTAAATGTTATTGTATTGAGCATTTACAAAGTGCCCTCAGTGATTCACAGGTGTCCCAAATCTTAGGTGGACCTAAGTCTGATGTCTTCTAAGAAATCAAAGGGACAATGTTTCTGCCAGGGCTTGAGGCTGACAGTTCACAGTGTACATACAGGTAGCTTGCACTATAAATTGTTTTTATTACAAATACAATTACTGCAGTCTCTATAGGTGCTGAAACGGTTTATGTCTTTCTTTGGAAGCGTTGAAACTGGTTTCTTTGTTCTACTAATTCACCAGAAATGGAGGTAGCCACCCATTCGTCTGTCACCCCCATCATTTACCCATCTGCCCGTCTACCCAAATATCCATTAATTTTCCGGCATCTAAGCAGTTGCTTGGGAAAGCTTGCTGAATAGGTTATGTGCCCAGAAACCTCTCAGGTTTTATAGCACATAATTCCCGTTAAGAGACCAGTTTACCAGCTGCCTCTTTCAATTTATTTTTCACCTTAGATCATATACATCACACAATTATATACACACACTCATGCACAATGCACATGCATATAACTAACTAGCCCAGTTTGCTACACTAGCCCAGTTAGCTACACTGGGAGCGCTTCGGTGGTATGTCTGCATGGTACCCAGTACGAACCCGATGTCTACCGACATTCAGAGATTAACATCTCGGGCTAGCACAATGGGCGTGTGTGGAGCAATGGGATAGTCGATGCCTTGTGTCCGAAGGGTCGCGGGTTCGATTCAGATCCGAGCCACCGCGTAGGGACCTTGAGCAAGTTCTTCACCTACAGTTGCTCGTGGCACTTCGGCGTGAATACTTCGACACTCTCTCGGGCTGTAGTAGGGACCGCCTATGAGTAGTAGTGGACTTAAAGGGGTGGTATAGAAATGCGTAAATAATTTTTTTTTAAATAAAATAACTACTTACAGTAGGCCTATGTTACACGTGTATTATATAAATAAATATTTAAAAAAATTATACACAAGGATATGCGTATTCCCAAGTACTTTGTTTGGTTGTTCTCTGTGTTGGAATTATAATTTCAGAGAGTGCTGACTCAAATCAGATTGAATTAGCGTGGGATTGGTTTGAAGTTGTTTTATGGTCACTGGTCAGGCAGGAGTGGTGTGGAAGTGGCTTCAGAGATCCATTAAAGCCAGATTAAGTTGCACATCAATCTGAATGACCCTCAGTGACCAGGTTTAAATCAGAATTAAAGCAAACTGAATGAATTTGGGTTAAGACTTATATTCAAAACTTGCAACTGATCTATTGAGATCAAGTATGAGAATTTATTACATTAACAAGTCTTAAATCTGTGATAAGAATTATGTGGACTATAAATTTATTAGGGAATTTTAATTCAAGGGATTATGCCATAATTATGATTCAATATTGGAGAGGAATTTTGTCAATGTGGGATTATGTCTTTGTACAATGGACCTCAGTATATAGGGGTAACATCATCCCTCTATACCTGGGTCCTCTGCTTGTATCCAGTTTGTCTCTCTTGAGGATTATGTCCAGGGGACTGCTTCTGGCACTCTTTCTCACTTATGGTGTCCTCTCTGTTTTATTCTTCTCGACCTTCTCCTCGTCTAATAGTGAGACCCGTAGGAAGCCTTTTTATTTATTTATTCACACATTTCTATTCTGCCCCTTCAAGTCTCCTACTACTCAGAAGCTGTCCCGACTACAACCCGGAGGTGTATCGGAGTTTACACGCTGAAGCGCAACGAGCAATTGTTGTGCACATCGGTTGCAAGGTGGCGATCTTCACCACTACACTACCACGCCCCACAAATAACTCGAACTATATGCTGAGGCAAAGACAAATGAAGTCCACCAGATTGCCTTCTGCTTCCTGGTCTATGCAGCCAAATGTAGACCAGATGTAGGTCTATTACAACACACAAACTGACGGACATTGGTAACAGTTGGCAAATGATTGCACACAGTCATTACCAGTCTTAGTGACACCAATCACTAACGACCGTGATAACAGTCACGGTGATGGTCACAACTGATAGCCACATCTGCTGAGGATAGTAACCCAAGATAAGATGCTTTCATCCAAGAAGATGTTCAGCTCCAGCCACAACACCTTTATCCATCTGTCCACACTTCCACACTGGCGGATTTATTTCTCCAGGATTGATCAGTCCCAACTGGACACTTAGCCGCCGATCCAACACTACTCCATCTACTCCATCGCTCCAAAGCACATGTTCCGGTCTAAACAAATATAATTGAGGAACTGGAATGATATGGAAAAGACCATTGAGCACAAATATTTATCACGATCACTCAACAAGAGTAGACAACATCGGTGCAGGAGAGGGGAGATGAGAAATGCAAGCTGTGGATGAAATAATAAATGTAGTGTTGTATTGTATTTGTATTTGTGTATTTCTATACCGCCTGTTACAGACCACTACTCAGAGGCGGTCCTGACTACAGCTCGCAGGTGTGTCGGAGTTTTACACGCCGAAGTGCTTGAGCAATTGTGGGTGAAGGACTTGCTAAAGTTCCCTTCGCGGCGGGTGGGATTCGAACCTGCAACAATTCGGTTGCAACGTGGCGACCTTCACCCCTACACTACCACGCTCCACACTACACTACCACGCCCAGCAGTCCCACACTACACTACCACTTGGATGCAGACTGCCTCCAATTTGGGCCAGAGGAAGCTGACGATCATAGGGCCTATAGCCTATAGGCTATAGGCTATTCTCGTAGGCCATTATCTTCTTTCAGAACGGTCTTAAAGTAGACTTGTATAATTATAGTTTATAAGTCACTGATGCAGCATGCATGGCATTCTAAAGGGATTCTCATAACTGCACACTTCACAATTAGGCCGATAGAGAGCCTAACCTTAATTAGGCCTATAGAGTCTAACCACAATTAGGCCTACAGAGTCTAACCGCAATTTTAGGCCTAGGTCAATAGAGTCTAACCTTAATTTCCTTCCTTCGCAATTAAAGGCCATGGTAAATTTCCCCAAATCGGATGACAATGGAATGTGATGGTCTTTCTTTTTTCAACTGTATAAAACTGCATTAACAGCTGCACAAACGATTTTAGAAGTTGCTACTAAAGAACTGCCCATTCAAACGCCCTGTAGTAGCAGGATTACGGGATAGGGACCTACAGATGGGTCCAGAAACTTCCTGTAAAGTTTGGACAGCATAATTATCGTTAAGCCTGAATATAGGGGTTCACTTAATTAATTAGGCCTATATTTTGCTGAAAGCGGATCGCGATGTGTTGGCATTTCCCTCATATAATTAGGGCACATAGGCCTACGAGTTGCCATGCGTGAATGTGATATTAGGACCTATAGCAATAGCCTAAAGGCGAGTGAGCGCGCTATAATGCTGACACAGGTCAATTTAATCGCATTAGACCTATAGTGGCTACTAAAGAGCGCCTCGCTATAATGTTAAGTTAATATGCGCACTGTCTCTGCCTCTCTCTCTGTCAGTCATCTGTCTGTCTGTCTATCACCTCTGAAATTCGCAAACCGCTCAATAGCCGTAGCCGTTCCACCTATCTAGAATAAGCTCCTCCCCCAACATTACGACAAATATTTGACCCATGTATACGGACTCACGAAAGCCTCACCTCTTGCTGTTTCCCCACAGGTTTTCCATTCACACCAGAAACCACTACTCTTTCACAAATCCTATCCAGATTCCAGCTCTTCTCCTCACGTAGGCCTACCTACGAACAAACGAGCAGCTCTCTCCAAAAGGATGAATTGCGCCTTGATCATTAGGCTTTTGCAGCCTACATTTTGGACAACGGAGACGGTAAAGCCTTATCGTTATGCAGGGCTTTTTTTAGCGTGCAATTGTACACAATAAATTATGTGCAGCTGTAACTAAATTTTTGCAGCTGTAAAAGCTGTTTCGAGCAGTTCGAAAGTATTACAACGGACAAAAATGTAATTCATTTGGCTTCAAATTGTCAAAATTTCTTTGGTTTCTGGGGCTTCGTCCCAGACCCCACTTAAGAGGATGCGCAGCACTAGTGGACAACTTTTGGGTCTTTTTAACCCCCCCGTGATGGTTGGAAATAGGCCTGAATACGGACCCAAAATGCACTCCATTTGGCCCCGCTAGGTCCATATCAAGCAGCACTATTGGCAGACCTTTGGGGTCGTTTGCGACCCAAGTAATAGTTGGTGGGTCAAATTGGAAGTAGGCCTAAATAAGGGTTCAAAAATGGCCAAAATACACTCTATTTGGCATCAAATTATAAAAATTTCGCCGGCTTCTGGGGCTCGCCCCAGACCCCGCTAGGTCAATATCTTTTCAGTCTTAAGAGGATATGCAGCAGCAGTGAAAGACCATTGGGGTCGTTTGTGACCGCAGTTATAGTTGGAGGGTCAAAATAATCATTAACAAATAATATTGGAAGTAAATAAAAGCCAAAAATGTACTTTCTTTGGCATCAAATTACCAAAATTTCGTAGGCTTCTGGGGCTTACGACGCTGCCCAGTAGTCACTCTAATCGTTAAGGGCTAGGATTGTGCAGTTGTGAAATTTCCTTTGAAAACCCTGTCGTTATATGTGACTGGAGTTCGTTTTAGAGATTTCGTCAGCGGGATGACCGACGTAACCCGAGATCCAAGTGTGACAGCATTTATTATCTTAGGTTCTGCGTGAACGGTAGTCACTGCGGAAGACCGGGATGGAGGAACAACAATCCGGGGTGGACTCCCAAGACCCTCAAAAAGGTCAACTACGTCATTTTCATCTTCCTACCGATTTTCTTCTTCGATTATTAAGGAACAACTTGATATTCGTGCAAAATTCAAATCAACGTGACTAAAGGAAACTTAGCAGCTGTCTCCCTGAAATATGGGCCTATTCCAAGTGACAAACTTCCATCTCCCCTCATGTGGTCACCCCGCGAGACCAAACTCCACGTTGTCTGAATTTGCCATATTCTAGTTCTAGTTCTACTATTTGTAGCCTATATGAATTCATTAGATTCAGTTGTTGTAATTTGATTTAGTAGACTGTTCGAAGGCTATGTCTGTAGGCCTAGGCCTTATAACTATTTTACTGTTGTCAAAATAAAATTCTCAAAATCTTTCTGCTGCCTGGTTTATGTTTTCCCTCCACTGAGTAATGGCGGGGTTCATTCTGCATAACGTCCGACTGCTTGAAGCTGGTCCAGTGTCGCAACATTGGGATAGAACGCTGAAGTTTGGACCCAGGTCAGAGTAATGTTTTGTATTAATGTGTTTTGTATTTTCTGCAGTGTTACCAGTGGAAGCTAGGTGTGTCTGCGTGGCCTGTCTATAGCAGCCAGAAAGTGTGTCGGAGTCAACACGCCGAAGCGCCTCAAGCAATCGTGAGCAAGGACTTGCTTAATTTAAGGTTCTTACGCGGCGGGTGGGATTCGAGCCTGCAACCCTTCTGCTGCAAGGCGGCAACCTTCACCACTACCCTACCACGCCCCACAATAGTTGTTCAACCCTTTGTCTATCCCGGGTTGTGGTAAAGCCCCACCATGCGGGCGTAGTGTACATAAAGCGGGCCACGGTGGTAGCTTCAGTGACCATAATAGTGCATTTCCTTTTCCGGCAGACTATGGCTCCCGATCGAGAACTCTCAATGCATAATAGAGAAGCTCAGAGTAGCCTATATTGGAACAAGCTTTCAAGATCTCGTCAATATGCTGCGTGGTATGCAGGTTGTCTTGTAGCGTAACAAATAATATTTATTTTATTTATTTATTTATTCACACATTTCTATACCGCCCCTTCAAGTCTCCTACTACTCAGAAGCGGTCC
>JAQFXW010002806.1:0-12612 GCA_034693945.1 Dendrobaena attemsi
GAATAGCCTATAGGCCTAACTGGGATTTAAAGAGCCCCCAAGTTCTCCCAACTAGAGTTGCACATCCTCTTAAGTGATATCGGCACAGCAGGGTACTACTCGTCATAGGCCTATGTGTAGCCTCCCATGGTTGTAATAAACCGAGCAAATTTTTGTCTCCGACGGTAAAGGCCATTGTGTCATACACCGTCCTTAAACAAACCTTCTCTCCCTCCGGTACAGCACGGTCTGGGGCAGAGCCCCAGAAGCCAACGAGATTTGGATTCTAAGATGCCAAATTGAGTACATTCTTGGCTCTTAGGCCTATTTAGGCCTACTTCCAATTCAGCATTGGAGAATTGGAAGTAGGCCTAAATAAGAACCAAAAATGTTTCACTTAGGCCTATGAGAATGTCGGAGCTACCAAAATTAATGCATGAGCTAAACATTCTCGACTTTTCCATGGGGTGGGCATAGCCCCCTACCTCTCCCCACGGGTAAATGAGCCTAGCTAACTTAAGAGAGACTAGATTTAAAAAACTAAATTATATTGGTTTAGGCCTAGCCTATATTATGAAAATGATCAGAAAACAAGGGTAGGTCTATCGTGTAACCACAGTAGGCCTATAAGATAACTGTTGTTTTAACAGAAATAGAATAACTTTTAGTCAATAATTGGCGACGCTCTGTCTTATCTGATATGTCGGATTGACTCGGCGTGCTAAGCTGGCGAGGGGCCAAGATGCTCGACTCCGATATGTCGTGCTGGAATTCCTGTGTCGTTTTGACGTCTCTATACTCTGGTCTTGCGTCGTTTCTACGCAGCTTGTCGAGACGATACGAGAGGGAATTGATGGCTTAAATTGCCAATTTGCTCTTCGCAGTGTGTCCCTTCTTGATTACATTTCGGTTCATCGACTGCCCGGTCGAGAGCTGCTCTGACTGAAAACGGACTGCCGGCGGCGTCGGTGCTGACCCCTTCCGGTCGCCAGAGAGAGAGGCAGCAGCGTCTGCCATCGGCCTATAGATGTGTAGTCCATGCCATGGTCTTATAAGGCTGGCTGTGGTCTCGATGGAACGCGTCGCCGTTTTGCGAAGCGATGGATTAGAATTAAAAGCCGTCCGAATCGATAGGATGTTGATAAATTTCTGATTGATCTCGACTCGTCGTCTCGTGCATGCTCCAGCCTTCGAGTTGAACGTAGGGCTCTGTTTGTCAACGACGGCGTCTGGGATCGACGACGGTGGTCTCGGCGTGTCCCGCAGAGGAGCACGCGTGCCACGGAGTACCGCCGCCGAGGGACCCATGTGCACGAGTCGTGGTGCATGAGAATGCGGTAAGCTTATTTCAGATCATATGCAGCCCGTCTGAATTTCAACCTCTCATGTCAGACTTGTCTGACTTGTCTAGGCTCTAGAGTAGGCTATACGCAACTGAAAATGCCTGAGCTGCATGAACAGCAGGCCTGATTATCTAAATGAGTCTCTGAACTCTGTAGGCCGAAACATATTCAATCGTATAATGTATTTATTATATGCGTGTTTTTTTGTATGTGGGCCTATGTATGATGTATCAGCAGTATGATTTCAAGTAATAAGATGATCGCAAGTTGTTACAGGAGTCGAATTTTATGATTGACAGCGTCAGCTTTGCAAGGTACGCAACTGCACAACTGCAATTCCTTCTACATAATAATCTGTGTTTACAGCGCCGCCTAGTGAAAGAATGTTGAGTCGACCCGATGAAGCAAACAGAAATCCTATCATGACAGTCTTATCAGTTATCCTCTTGCCCTCGCTAATTGGGTGAAGCTCTTCAAATAAGCAGGAGTCAGGTACTAATTCGTCTGTCATTTATTGGACTTTTTAAGAAATGATGCCAGGACAACATCCCAAGATTATTGTGTAAGTAGTTTCAGTAATTAAGGAGTTGTAGAAGGTATAGTTTGGTAGGCTACATATTTATGGCTGTGTCATCATCCTGTCTGCACTGTTGAGCTGCTTATCACAGGGAGAGAACAGTGTGGGTAGAAACGGCAGTTATAGGATCACACAGGGATGGGCAAACTACACAGTGAAATGTAATTGAATTACAAAATACCAATTACTTGGGCAAATGTAATTAAATTACAAATTACGTCAGGATTTTACTGGAAATTACAAATGACAAATTACGTAATTTCAATTACATCAATTACAAAGTACTTAAACTGTGTGGATCAAATACTCACTTACTTATTATAATATTGATGCTATACTGACAAGTATTATTATTAGTGCTATTATACCAGTAGTATAATAGTATTATGTGGACTGTCAAAGGCTGTCCTTACAAGTAGCCACAGAGATAAAAATATAATATGATGTTGATAATTATTATGTGAAGCATGTATGCCACATCATAATAACATAACTTGTCAGGTCTATAAAATTGCTTCAATTGCTGCAAGACATAGGTAAATGGAATTGCGACACTATAATTTAGTTGTCTTGTAAGTTGAGTGCTCTGTATGGAAAGTGTTTTTATCTTTGGTGGGTTTAATACACAAGGTTGTAAATAATTATTATTCGATCATTGATTAGCTGAATATGACTTTTAATTTCACATAAATTCTTATATTGCATTCAGTGCCCTTCCAATTAATGCACATGTGCTGAATTTGGCACTATTGTTATGTTTGGGTTGGTAGAACAACTAATGTATAGTTCAAAGTAATTTGATTTTACAGTATGTAATTGAAATTACAAATTACAAGAAGAAATGTAATTCAATTACAAATTACAAATTACTTTGATCCAGAGCAACAAATTACCAATTACAATTGTAATTGTGGCTACTTGTAATTTCAATTACGTAATTTCAATTACTCAATTAAATTACTGCCCATCCCTGGGATCACACTGTCTGCTGTGTGATGTCTGTCGTTAGTTATGACTATGAAAAGATTGTGGACAGAGTTTGGCTGGTGATATCAGCATGCATATAGCAGTCAGACACTTGGTCATCTCTTTTCATGAAATCAGACAAACGCTTGGGAGTAATAGTGACCATAATTTTTATTCTGTTTGTCAGAGAGCTGTGCATTTGAGAAGTCTGGCCACATTAGAGATTAGCATTAGCTGTGTAGCTACTATTGCTGGGCCTCTGAGTAGTTTCTTGAAGAGGCGCTATATAAATGTCCAGAATGAATGAATGAATTCAAGTTATGTTTATTCAGGAAATATTAAAACCCAATATATGTATATTATAATTATTATATAGATAATAGTTGAGACTGAGTTGCATGTTGTATTATGCTTAAATTTCCTTTGTATTAAATGTGAACTATGCTAGTTTCTAAAGAATTTTTATCTGCCATTATTAGGCCTACTTGTTTAAAAGTGTTAAATAGCTAACTCCAGGCCCGTCGACAGAAACTCTTTGCCCCTGAGCAGAGCAGTCATGGATCCCTAAACAATCTTTAGCTTAGAAAAATAAAAATGTACTACAGATTTGTATTCCGTCGTTAAAACATTTGTATCCTTTATATTTTTTTTAAAGATTTTACAATTCATAGGCAAATATAGGCCTAGCGCTAAACAGTGATTTCGTTAATCTCTAAATTCATAGAGTCCTGGTCGCATCACATCACAAAATTTGAAGTCCAAGACAAATTGGCAGGAGTCATGGACTCCAAACCCAATAATTTTGGACTTCTATAGGCTTTAAGGCCATGAGTGACCAATGGTGGCATCTTTGTGTGAGAAGTGGACGCGATTTAGGATATTGAGGACATTCACGCAAGAGCGCCAAACTCTTTTGACCCTTTTTAAGTGCAGTATGTGAGATGTGGTATTTCTTAACGTCCCTTGGACACCGTGGCAATTTATTTGGGAGTCCATTCACAAATTATTTCGCCATCCAGCTGTAAATCTTGGGGCCCAGACGCACACTAACGGAATCTCTGGCGCCAAAATATTCTTTGACGAAACTTCATGAAAGTATTCTAAACGAGATTGGGCATGGACGGTCTACAGCAAGAAATAAGTAAGGTAATATTTAGATACTTGAAGTTTAACGGATTGGAGATTTGAAGTTAAGCTAGTCTCGTAAAATATAATAAACATTATATTGCCGAATGGCCGACCGGACCCCTAAACATCGCCAGGCATTTGCCCATCCCCCACTCGGAAGGCCTGGATAACCCTTGTTAGTGGACTTTAGTACCCTTCTGGGTTTTCCATCTGTCACTCATATTTGCTACTAATGTGCATTTTATTGACTTTGATGGTTTTAAATCGAAACAATAAAATGTTTTGAATTGAATTTAATTGAATGTATGTAAATTGTTGACATGAGTTTTTTTAAATGAATAGCTTTAAATGTCGAGTCTTTATGATTTATTGTAAAAATCTAGTAAAAGTATAGTAGCATCAGAAACTGACCTGTGGTAAAAACATTTACATTTTAAGTTAGAAGTAAATAAGCTGACAACATGCATTCCATAAATTCCATTAGCATTTATCTTAGCACACATGCCACATGGATATGATACATGTATCTTTCTTTCTCCAATCTCCATATCGTTCTTTTGGCTTGTGCTCTACTTTCTCTTGCCCTAATTCCAATGCATATACATTTGTGTCAATACTATAGTTTTTTATCTAAATTTATTATTATTAGATATGTTTGCAAGTTATCAATATATTTCGAATAAGATATACTAACCATATAGTCTCAAGCACAAAATAGTCCACACATACAACAGATGGTGTGACTAGCTCTCCTCACAGCCTAGTAACATCAGACACAGTTATAGGAGGTATATATAATCTATATGTTATATTTAAGCAAATGCCTCCATATCTCATATTTTGGTATATATCGACATATTATTGTATATACATGATATATTAGTGGATTTTTGTGACTACATTGCCTACATCGTGCTATCCTTATTGAATTACCTGCAGCTTGCTCGCGGATGGATCGTGATTACGAGTCTGCCGCCAGTATGTGCCTGCCGTTCTTGGCTTGTGGTCGTTCTATTGGCATCTTGCAACGCTTCCAACGCTTCGTATTGGCGAAATTTTGCCAATGATTGTATGGAGATCTGATGAGAACTTGTGATTTAATCGAGTCTCCGATCGAGTGTAGTCTGAATAGAGCGAAGATTTCTTTCCTGATTGGCCGCTGCTGTATTCAGTGTTGGTGTTTTGCCCTCCAGCTACATCTCTTTCTACTTCTCATTCTCTCCCACCACTGTCTGTCTGTCTGTCTGTCTGTCTGACTCTTGCCCTACAACTTCTCCTCTGCTTCATACTCTATCTGCCTCTGACCCTCCATTACAAACTTTCTTTCTCCAATCTCCTTATCGTTCTTTTGGCTCATGCTCTACTTTCTCTTGCCCTAATTCCAATATTTCATCTCTTCCTCTCATGGTAGATCCCTCATCCGTCTTGCTCTCTTACATAGTTCAATATACTACCACCCCTCCTTCCATGTCTTTTCGTTTCTTCCAACCTCTTACCCACCCTTTCCTCTCACCCTTTTCATCATGCATGTGCTGTTCCTCATTCTTCTACTCCTACCCTTCTACTTCACACATTTCTCAAGACTGTATTTAACATGATTTGGTCAAGTTAGAAGTCAAGAATTCAGCCAACCAGACAATTTGTGTGCTAATGTACTGACATCCAGAGTGGTGGTCTGGTGGCGTCTTTCATGAGACTATTTGATTTTACATATATTATATAGTGCCTTGTGATGTCATTGTCAGTTGCTCTGCTTTTGGTTTCCCTTGTACCTGGGTTTGGGGACTTGATAAGAGCAATTAAGCACCTTGCTTCTACGCTGTGCATTGCCTTCAGATGGGGCTTGCTAAGATCTCTTAGTGGACAGTGTATAGTGCATGCTGCATACAGTAGTTGAAACAATTGCTGTAGTAAAAGACTGATGTTGCCAAACGGCTTCTACTCACTATACATGTCTGATAATAAAACACAATAACAGTGGCCTATTGGAGACGCCAGATGTCTTGGGAATCAGTTGCTGTTTTGGTTGTTTGTAGCCAATTAGTATGGACACAACTCATTTTAAACATTACAACTGTGCCAACTGGTTCTTGTTAGTGACCAGTGCTCCACCAATCCGTCTTCCCATATATACATGTATCCTGACATCTCCATTAATTCATCAGTTGATCATCTATTCCTTCCCCTTGTCCATCCAGCTAGCATCCAGCTGTCCTTCCCTTTCAAAGTCAATTCAACATACCCATATTTGTATGGTGTCAATTTTCTTTAGCCATCCATTGTAGTCCTATTTCTAGATTTCTAGAATGACAAAATTAAAGTGACAGCAACCAGCTCATCCACATCTATGCATCCTTCAATCCATTCGTCACTCCACAAATCCCTGCATGCATTCATCCATCTATTCATACTCTCTTCTGTCCTTCCATTTTCCTCATCTGTCCACCTACCCACTAATGCCTAATGTTAGATGTCTTTATCCATCCGTGCACCATTCGATCCATGCATCAATGCATCATCAATTCATCCGTCTGTCGATCTATCAATTCAATTTATCATTCCATGCATTTTCTTTCGGTGTCTGGTTGGAAAGGGTGAGGTTGCAGATGCTGAGGATGCAGATGCTGTTAGATGGTGCCAGGTGTCTGGGGAATCAATTGCTCTACAGTTGTATAAATTAATCTACTGAGGTGGACACCTGCAGTGTGGGTCGACCTTTAGTACCTGTTATTCGTAATTGGCTTTCATTTGCCTCAATCACGAGTTCCTTGGAAGCAGTTGTTTCCTTTGTCCAATTGTGACTTTACTTCACTGTCCGACATCAAATCGGCATTTGCGTGACAGGCAATAAGGGACTTTATTCTCCTCTTCCGTTTTGTAGGCCTACCCTGCGTTCAAGAGATGAGCTGCATAGAAATCTTCTGCCTGGTATAGATGATTTCGAGTAGCTTGATGTACTACTTGCTGAGTACATAAAGTATCTGAGTGCGAACTGAATGTCGTTTGTTCCATACACGAAGCTTCAATCATGTGATTGTATATACTTGAGATGAAGTTGAATTGATGAGATACACGAAACAACTGGAATGAATTTGGCGGAACTAAGGGACTCGACATCAGAAAGAAAGAAATGGAGAAGCTTCATCATTATGGTCGCTAGAGTTCAAAGAACTGACAGCACAAGGTGAAAAGGTGAGATGAAGTTGTAAAATTGTGGATAAATTTTACAATTTCACGTCGGTACAACTTTTATATCAAGGTGAAGCCAAAGTTTCATGAGTCCATCAACCCTATAAACTCTAGCATTAACGAATGCTATTGTTCCACATCGCCTAGCTACCAATTTCTTACTTTCAGAGTATGATGATAGCTGTCTATTTTACACAAATTGAAATCATATATTTTATAGACATTTATTTGATGAATAAATTTAAAGATCTAGCAATACTCGTGCATTTTATATTGAATTTCAACCTGTTTGCTATAATTACCTTGCTCATACTTATTTACTGGCATCACAGGGTAAGGTCTCCAAAATTATAGTATATCAATTTCATTGTGCAGGATCCACAGACCAAGTCAGACTGCAATGTTCATGGGTGTACTGTACTTGCAACATTTTAGATGCGTATGTTGAAACTTGAAACCAGGTAAAAGAAATTGTATAAGTTACGAGAAAGACAGGAAGTTTATTTATAGTCCTATAAGCAAGAAATTGCACTTATCGGTGTTCCATATTCTATATTTGTTTCTGCCATGATATTGCCATCCGCCCAATTAAAATTAGCTCATGTATTTCTCGAACATTAAATAGTATAATTCCATGTCTATCTTAATCAATTGTGATTTTCCATCAAATTATAAATGAAACAAAGGTAATTATACTTTCAACTATATTTGTTTTTACAATATTTGTCGAGGGAAATACTGCCGAATACTGTCTTCTATTACTACATCTAATTTTCAAATCTGTTTTCCTCTCTTCATCAGTCTCCATCTAAGTACTTTTTATCTTAGTATTCTATGCCTCTTTCAGTTTCTTCTAGTTTTACTCTTCCCTCTACTTCTTTCCTGCTGTCTTCTCTCCTCATTCTCATTTTATTCAGGGCTTCCTCTTATAGCATTCTCCACCTCTTCCTATCTCTTCTGGACCTCCTCTTCCATTTTCGTCTGAACTTCATCCATTGTCTAGTCTGTGTTCTGGGAATTAACAGTTTCCCTAAGTAAGTTGGAAGATGTTCTCAATCAGAGGTTCGCATCATCGATTAAGTGGATCTGAACCCTCCATCTTTTGGTCCTTTTCCTGTTCCTTTTCCATCTGTTTATTTATCTAAGGAAACGGCACTATCTTCCAGACAGTAGCATTCATTGAGTCCATTTATAACTGGCTCCCATTGTGTCAATGCTTGGCAGTAACTGATGACCAGCTGTGAGTCTAAGGTGGACCATGGGAATAACTTGGCTGTCATGGATAATGACAAGGTATAGGGTGGATAGATGGCGCTAAGTGACATGCTTATTGGACTGATAAGCGGAGACCTAAATCTGACTTGGTGTAAGAAGGAGAGAACTCCACCCGATCAGCCACTGTGTCCTTTGTTTGAGTTGTGTGTGGAGAGAGACTGGAGTGGAGAGGCCTCTTGGTTGTCCTGCCACCTGGGTGGGTTGGGATAGGGAGAGTGAAATCAATGACCCTGAAAATCATTGACCCTGTCATCATTTTATTAAATCTCATCTGTCTTCTTGAACCTGATGCCATGTGTTCAAGTGACTCTGTGCCAGAAGGATCCATTGTTCATTATTGAAGTTCTTTGTTCTGGCTTTTTGTTTGAAAGCACCGGTGCTCACTTCGATTTTACATTGTTATTTAATTACAGTATCTAAGTTCCTGCAATTGATTAATGTTCATAATATACTGCAGCATTATTTAGTTTAGCAGAGAGAGAGAGTGCCTCGATAGTTTATTCTGAAATGGTACTATGAAAATCTGTGATTACAATTGCAATTACAACAAAATCAGAAGAGTTGATTAGAGATGGTTGAAAATGGTACGTAAGGTAGTTAAGGAAATGAATGAATTCTGTTTCTTTTTAGAAGAACCTCTGTGCTTACTGTGTAAATTGACGTGCATAATTCTCCAAATGCATTTGCCTTCACTGGTTATCTCATCTAAAATTAACGTTTTGTTGTCAAACTACCAAAGTAACACTCAAGGAATGGTTGCCTCAGGATGTTAGCCGAATGACCCTTGACTCTCAGAACCAGCTACCATCTGTGATTTATTTGAGTTTAAACAAGTATCCAATGCAGACTTGCACATCTAATGAACGAGCAAGTAGGAACTGTTTTGCATTTTCAGAAATAGTTAATGTAAATAATTAATATATATACAGCACACACGTACAAGTGAAAGACTGAAGGTATGTAATACATATCAGGTTTGCACGGTTTCTGTAATGTAATTTATTTGAGTTTAAACAAGTATCCTATATGTCTATAATGTACATTTGTAACGCTGCAGTTGAATTGGTATGGATCTCACGTTCTTGGCAGGTTTTATTTGTAAGATCCAACCAGTTCCCCAGGGAATTGTTCCACCAGTTTGAATGCAATGCTTCAGCAAGCAGTGCTCGTTGTAGGCTTCTAAAATTGGCGTTTATGCAGTTACATGAAAAAGCAAAGCAAGTTTCTCTATCATTGTACATGCTGTGCTTCCATAAAGCCACACTTATGCTGTCAGCAAAGCATCAGATTTTTCGATTGTGGCTTTCCTTCGAAGCGCATCCTCTGGCGATCAATAGTTGGCAGATGGACCAATGGTTTATTGCATTTGTTGGGTGGTGTGAATGGCATCTGAAAATCTCTAACCACTTTGGGAATGGATTGTGTGTGAATAATTTTTCCATAAAGAAACCTAAACCAAGCGAACTGGCTGTAACGAAACTGAGGGATGACCTCTATTGTGGCCGTACGCTTCATTGGCTTCATTGTCTGCGGCCAAAGTGTTCTGAATATTATAGTGTAATCTGTGCTGTCGTGTTTGTGGTTATGGTCATCTTATGACTACTGTGGGTTTTCTGTGCCATTCGTTTCTTCTTATGGCTTGTTGTGTGGTTAGCGTAATGGCAAAGTGGGATGAACTGCTTGGTCTTTTACTGATGAGTATCGAAGTGAACCAAACAGATATTGTTATGATGTAATGGTTAAAAGGTCAAGTGCTGACTAGGATTTGTGACTTGCTTTACCCAACTGAATGGTTTGTATCGTTGACTGCTGAACAGTCCGTGCTTTGTTGTGCTTTCAATTGACTATAAGCGTATTATTAATTCTGATTTCGGTAGCTATCCATGATTCCAATGTCACCTTAAATTTTCTGATTGTTTGTTTGTGCATTTGGTCACAGATTGTGGTATTTCTCTAGTATAGCTCCTCTCATGTTATTCAAAGTGATTCAGAACATGTGTGGATATTGATTGTGAACACATTAAACACAAGTTGTAAGACAATATCAAGTTTGTTTGATAACAATTAGTTTAGATTTGAAAGCGTTCTTTTTGCATTACTTGTTATTGGACCACCAAGAAATAGTGAGTGGTCTCACTAAAAGTTGTATAACTTTTGTTCTTTTTAAATCCTTTGATGAAACTTGACAGTTACACATAGAAATGAATTATCTTGGAGCTGGTCAAATTTGATTTACAAATTCGTACTTTTAGCGATAAACCTTAGGGAACAACTTTCCCACCCACCCTGTGGATGAAGAAAATATGAGTTACTGTTGCTGCTGCACCCTAGACAATAATGTTCTGTGAGTTGTACAGTCGATTTCTGGCATTTCGCGTGTTGGAAAACTAAATTCTTACTCGAAAACAAAATTATATTCTGTTTACGTAAACTGAAGTTTTATGCCCAATTTAAATGTTTAATTGAAGTAAGGGACAGTTTATTTTGGCTATGCATTGCAAATGCAAATGGCCATTGGAGAAAAGACCTTTTGCTGGAAGGTTAGAATGTGAATAAATTATGTAATATGTGTTGGGCTAAGAAATTGAGACAATATTCCTCTTTCCAGTTGGATAACTGCCTTGTAATCTGCTTCATAGTTTCACTTGTGTACTTTAGTCTAATTATTGTTATTTGATAGTTAAGCTAGGTTAATCATTCATGCATTGTTCTACTATTGGTTGGCCATTTAAATGTTTTCTGGTGGCCCTGCTTAGTGGGGTCCTTGGCCTCTTTTATGGTCTCCTGGGTGACCTGAGAAACGTGTGTGCTAACTTTATGAATTTTGCGACCCAAAAACAAACTTTCAACTTTTCTTCCCCTCTTAAAACCCCTTTCCCCTAACTTTCTCAAAATATCTTTCCCCTCTATTTCTTTATGGAGCATTTGCTCCAAGGTTACTAAGGTCCCTGTGGTCAGCTAGTAAGAGTTACACAGTATATATTACTCGAGCTATATATACTGTGGTATTTATCAGATATGAGTCGACACCCCCCCCCCCCCATAACAATCCAGCGTTGGAAGTAGCTTACTCCGCTTGATCTCCCAAAATGGAAAAGACAGTAAAAGGGAAATGAAGAAACCGTCAAAACAGTCATAAAATGTGTCCTCGCCTAAAACAACTAATTCCCTTCAAGTGCAGTCTCTGACTTGACTCTCAATCCTTTAGCCGTGGCACCACTTCAAAAAGCTTGACCGAACAATCACCAGTCGCTTATCGTTTGGTGTGGGCAAAGTGTAATGACGACATCAGAGCCTGTCTATAAACCTACAGAACTCTAGAGGCAAAGAGTATAAACAAATATAACAATGTTTCTGGTAGCTAGCCTTCGAAATAGACCATAAAACTATTTGCCAGTAAGCAGAACCATAAAACCTATGTATACAGACTGGCATAGACTTCCATAAGCTATGCTACTAATGGCACCCATAGCAGAGATCAGCGGGACAAGCAATCCTACTGACCCATAAATAAGCCACAGCTAGTTATTATGAAATTCCCTGTACAGAATAGGAATGCCTGCCTTAGAACTTATAGGGCTAATCATAGATTTCTTAATGTACTAGTACATTAAGAAATCTATGGCCTAATGCAACTGGACTTCCCAAAGTCAAGGCGAAGGTTGGCCTGGCCGAAGGGTCAATACCTTGGACCTCTACGACCCAGGTGACCTCGGGTCAACACCCCCTGGAGATTGACCTGACAAAATATTAGATGCTAAAACTGGAGTGCAATGCATCTTTCGTAAGGATTGCCTTTGATGCACATTATTGGAATCATTCACACAAGTCTGTTCAAACAGCAGGACAACTCTTAATGCTCATGATCATGTCTCACCCAGAAACCACTTCCTTACTGGGAGAAGAGGCAAATCAGGGTGGTACATGGGTCACGTGCCACACTGCATAGATAAAAAATGATTATTAGTGCTAAAAAAGAGCTGTCAATGCATTGTGAAAAGGGACTATGTATCCTTACACTAAGACTAAGAAATGAAATTACAGACACTGAGGGTTAGCAGCTGCATATGAGCAGAGGTTAGGGATTGACCGAGTGGACATTTTTCACCGAGTACCGATTCCGAGTATTTAGAAATGCTATTTGCCGATTCCGAG
>JAQFXW010002807.1:0-12611 GCA_034693945.1 Dendrobaena attemsi
CAACTTCAACATTGTGGCCCCTCGAGTCCTCCAATTTGGAAAAGTGGCCCTCGAGTCATAAAGTTTGGGAACCACTGTGTTAAGCTATTGTGCATCAGACCAGATTTGATTTGACACATTCTGAAGCAGATGGCTGTATTTGAATTGTCGTGGAAATTCCCCTTCATGTGGAAGGATAACACAAGCCTTATACATATGTTAAATGAATTTTTCAGTGTGACGACTATAATCCTCATTCCTCAGTTTAAAAGCTAAACAGGGAACATTAAATGAATTTTTTTGTGTGATAAATATAATCCTCAGTTTAGAATCGAAGCAATAAACATGAAACTTACACTTCATTGAAACTGACCAGTACATTGAATTTGCTTTATTTGACTAGTTTTCAATCAGAATTTGATGATGTAGATTCGGAGTCTAAGCTGGTGTTCGAACTTTGTAGGCTTCTACAACATAACGAATTCTCGCGGACGAGTCGCTCGGTTTTGTCTCTTCAAACAGGCGTATAGAATCGGTGATGACATTGTTGGAACATGCGACTTCACTCAGGGCAACGTTTCCTGTGTTCAGGTTTAGACTTAGTACATGAACTGTGATTATGTGGCCATATGTAATTTTCAATAGCGATAAATGTGCTGTACTGTAATTAATCCATGCACAGTTTTAGTCCTTGTATATACAATTATTTATTCAAAAGTTCGTGAACTGTGAGACTTGATACAGTTATTGGGACTTCTGTTTACTTTGAGTATACATTTGCTAACTAGCAGTACTGCCGTTTCGGCCCTTTGTCTTGACATTTCTCTTTTTTATCACAGAGTTCAACACATTTGGAGTTCCTCTGATTAGGTCTTACTGAGGCGCTTTAGAAGTCTGTAAATACAATGCAATACAATATTGCAGATGCTTTGTTTAAACCAATTTTCACTGTGGTTCTTACACGAGACTTACATGCATGACTGACTATTAATAATTATAAGTATCTATATAAGGCATTGCAAAACAGGAACAAAGTTTAATGCTTTATAATTAATATGACAAGATTTTGCACATAAAATGCCTGTTCTAGGCCTACTAGTCCCAATCATTCATAATGCCACTGGGAATAAAATTCACTAACAACAATTTGAAAGAAAGTCATGAAATGTTTTCAGAGGAAAAGCAGGCAAATGTTTCACTTGGGATCAGTAAGGTGAAACTTATGAAAGCTTTTTCCGAATAAAAAATGCATGTTTTTAGCGAATAGAGATTTATTCTTACAGATACGCGTGCTTGCTTTTCAGTTTTCAGTGACGCTTCAGAGCGAAGAGCAGATTTCTGACGGCTGTCGCCGTAAGACCGGCCAAGGTTCTGTGACGACGGCTTACAGCAAACATGATGAATTCTGTCTCAACACGGCCAAAACGCACTTCAGTATAGCGATACCTCTGACGGCAACACCAAGCTTCACGACGGATCTAGGTCAGTTGTTAATGCATGTGTTATGCGAATTTGAATTTGTGTTGTTGCTGCTCCTCGCTATGTCATGGGCGCTGAGTTTTCGAGACCTGTGAGGGCAGGGTCCCTCAGAAATTGGCCCTGCGTGGCCCGCCTATGTTTGGGCCCTCATAGAAATCAGTTCAGCACAAAGCATTTTTTTTAATTTACAGACAGAAGAAGTTAAAAATGTACCTGCTGAAAGCAGTTGAAATAAATTTGAAAAGAAGAAAATCGGTAAAGACTAAAAATGAAAGGTCAAAAAGGTCGTGAGAATTTTTTTACAGATTTGCGCTTAAAAAGAGTAAAGACTGAGAAAAGTCATATGAAAATTTGGAGGGCTATTTGGAAAAGATCACTGGTTCTGAGCCCTCAGTCTTCTCAGAAGCTTTTGCATGGATCTGTGTACCTGGTCTCCTCGCTGCCTGACCACAATGCTCTGCAATAGGTTTCTCAAGGCCTTATGCTTGTTCCTCCAAAAGCGACTCCCCGTGGCCCAATCTCAAAAGCTTCAACTATGTCGGACCTACTTCCTCATGGTTTCCTCCACATTTCTCCAAAGAAGACTATGCTGTTTGGCAGTTCTTCAATGTCAGTATGTTACTCCCAACATCTCCAGTGTGTGCTCTTTTATGATTTAAAGATTACATGTAAAGTTACATAAAGTTACAGTCTAGTTGAGTCTTTTGTACAATTCATCTCCTGGCTTTCTTACTATAGTGGTAAGTGTGATAACAGGCCCGATGTGCTTCATATTTGCATTATTTGTGACCTCATAAGTGTTAGAAATTTCATAATGGGAAGGTGGGGAAGAACAGTGTATACACCGTAGACGATCGTGTAAGTTGATCGTGGATCCGGCCAAGTCGAGTTACGTGGACGGAGTTTGCGTTCCGCTCATGGGGGGCTGAAAGTTCCGGAAAATTTGATGACTATTTTTAGTCCCAATTTCCGAAAATTATTACATCGTATCCACCAAAAAAGTTGACCTTTTTTTAGTCATCACCTCAATTTTGGGTCTTACGGATACCCGATGAGGGAGCTACATCTTCCCCACACCTGGACAATGCATGGAGCTAACAAGTAAAAATCTCTCCAGGGGGGCATAGCCGCCCCCCCCCCCCTAGCTTCTGATAAACTCCGCCCATGTCGAATTAGTCGTAATGTCGTCGACTGGATCTACTTCAAGTCGAGTAGATCATAGGTGTTGCCAAGTCGAGTTCATCGTAGTTTCCTCGACTCGATCAACTACGGGGTATAGAACAGGGGACTGATGCTTGAGGGTTAAGACTTAAGAGAAAGTAGGGGTTGTGGATCAAAGATCAGTTTCCCAGATTGGTCATTTTGTCAAAATGTTTTGAAGCGGATGCTTTGAATTGGATATGCTAGCGTTACAAGAAGTAAATAATGCATTAAATAATATAGTTAGTAGAAGCCTGGTGAATTGTTTAATAAGGTGTGATATATGTTTTTGTGTAGTCGCTCTTCGATGGCGTCTCCACTTCGAGTTTGTTACGTCGAAGGTGCCGCTGCTCGACAGACCGGAACCAAAGAGCGCAGATGACAGTCCAGTTTGGCAGGGACCGACTTTTCTCGACGTGGAAACTATGATTTGGGATCTTCCTATCACGGTATACGCCACAAAGCCGACATTTGTCAACAGCGTATCGCTCCTGAAGACGGACATCGTCTGTTTGGTCTGAGACTTACGAAAGTATCTGCATATTAGGCAGATACGCATACTGCATACTTAGAAAAAATCTATCTGCATGCTTATGCAGATATGTATACTTAGAAGAAATCGAGTGAATGCGATGTCTTGACCTTCACGACTCCATCCAGCATCCTGTTGATCTGAAAGTCTTGATCTGCCGTTTTCGCTGGACGTGCCGTAATGAAGATTATGCTGTATTAAATCACAATTAGCCAAATTACATTACAAGTTAAGGTGTAACAGGCCCCGTCGTAGTAAGCAGTTAATTTTTGTTGGGAGCGGCAGAGTTCTGTTTGAACGATTATTGCTGTATTTCGTGTATAGTTATTTATGAGTAATTCATCCCTTCCACACGAGAGCATGTTTAACTTGGCCCTCAAAAGGATCATGGTTTTTGAGGATTCATTTACATGGATTAGCTGATGTTCATCATAACCCTTCTGTCTGGCTGACATCAATGCGTAATTGCAGACACTGTAAAATATTATCCAGATTCACATTCAACTCCTTGGCCTCTCTGCCTATTTTTAACGACCCAAGCACGTTAAAGTCAATTGTTTGATTTTGGTTTCATGTGTTAGGTACTTGGGTTGTGTTCTGAAGTGACATTGTAGAAGTTGCAATTCATTATCAGTTCATAGATTTCTGTGGCTCATCGGCAAGTGTACTACTACTCAGAGGTGCACGTGCAATTCTTTCAAAAAGTGCTGCTGTATAGTTTTCTGTTTTTGGAACGGAATGGCAGGTCTGACATAGTATGAATATGTCATTAACAGTGCTTAGTTAAAATGCTAGTATTGTACCATTTAATTAAGCAGTGAGTGTTCAGATATGTTTTTATCAAAATGACAGATTATATAACTCTAGACACGTTCTCCAATGTATTACGGATTCTTAGTCGCAGGTTTCACTTACATATGCATTGCATATTTTAAGCAGCATAGTGAGATATGGTACTGGTTGGTTACTGCACATGCTTTGTAATGTTAAGTATAAATTTTGCCTCCTCATAAAATTAATTGTTGCTGTGCAGTGTGTAATCTAGTCCCCCTCTTCTGGGGGAATCCCGAAAGTTGGGAGGAAACGGAAAAGTAGCCCGACTTTTCGAAATTTTCGACATGCACATCCGCCGAAAAAACTTTTGACTGTTTTCTTTTTTTTAGTCCTAACTTCTAATTTTCGGGAAAATCTACATCGTAACTCCTCAAAATAACTGATGACCTTTTTCTTCTTTTTGTCATTACTTCTATTTTTATGCAAAATCTCTCATGCCCAATAAAAAATCAAATGACCCTAAATCCTCAGTTTTTTCTGGTCTAGGTTAATCACAGGTTGCTGTGTAGACATTAAGTAATTAGTGCCATCTCTTAAGACATTGAAATCACAGTGCATAAACTGTCATTCTGATTAAACTATCATAATCAATATTGTTGAGTTTTTGAACTCGTGTACAACATTAGGGTAGGCCTATGTGATCCCAGAACTACTTGAACCCCGTTATCCAGGTATTGACTAACATGGAATTCGAGGATTATAAATTCGAACTTATACATTATACATGCATGTTAAAATTACTTGATTCACTATAATGACTTAGGACTAGGCCTTGTTACTTTCAGTACAAATAGATGAGAATACCGGTAATCGTAACTCGAAACTTCTATAGCGCCCACAAAAGCGGAGTCGCGGGAACCAGCTTATTCACAGGCGCTTATTCAAATCAAAATCGTCGAGCAGAGGCTCAAGATCCAGAGGTCAGGAAGACAGTACAATTAGAAACATGGCTTTCTACCGAGTGCAGTCTGCCGAAGGACTCCAGCTGCTATAGATGCGCTAGCATGCTCTTGGGGTTTACCCGGGTGAAGTATTTGCAGAAGGGTGTAACGCCCTTACAGCCAACAATGTAGGCCTACGCGTTTAGGCCTATAGTCCGAGGGCAACATCTTTCCACTTGAGCTTGATAGCATAGGCCTACAATGTGGCGGTAGCTATAATGTGGCGGTAGCTATGATGTCGCTGCATGCTTAACTACCCTTTACATTTAAACTCTTACAATGCTAGTTCTCACCCACATACACGTACTTCCCACATATAGACTGGCAGCTAGCGGGTCGAATTTCTGCTACTGATAGAAAACCGTAGCATAGACGATTCTAAACGTATTTCTTGACTTGTTAGCCGTAGCTACTAGCCAACGATAATTCCTTGAGGTTGGAACTGTGCCGTAGGCTATAATCCGTATTAGTTTCGGCATAGTTGTTATATCGGGAGAAAGGTGTACACATAATTATGTACCCCGCTAAAACTGACCGCCGTCCGGACTAGCGTAGGGGGGGCCTATATCAGGTACAGGTGACCGCGTGAAATGACGTTTGACAAAATAATAAGAGATTTAAGTGCCGTAGTTTGTATGAATTTCTTGGCGTCGTGAGGGAAGAATATGGTCAGGGTTAGTATCGTCTGTAGTAATGTTAAACCGACCCTTAGTTTCAATTTGAGTCATCGTGTAGATCTTCAGAATTGATAAAATTACGCGTAATTAGGTATTCTGTGCTGCTGCTGCTACAAATTACAATGCACGCTCTACATAATGTAGGCTGCTGTGTGTATACTCAGCGGGTGCATTATAATTATTAAAACACGTTTATCTGTGGTGTGCCAGACTTGTGGCCACACCGTGGAGAGCATAACGTGCCAAGGATGCTCTTGAGAATGTGCCGCACGTGTTTCTGACTGCAATTTCTGACTTTTATTATTAGGCTAGATTAATTGTGCCATTTTTTTACATGAGAAAGAAATGCACGCAGTTGTCAATGTTTGTTATTATTAGTTATGTTGGAAATTTATAATTAATATTTATTTAATTCATTTTGGGCATTTGTATAGGCCACTAATAGTGCTTCTTCAAGAAATAGCTCAGTCGCACTCGGCGATGCCATGCACTAAATTTTGACGAAGTTTAATGTCATCCTATACATCAAAGGTAATTGACGACAATAACAACGTATGTACAATTAACATAACATCGTATTTTTTATCCTGTAAAACATGCTTACTATCATGAAAATTCACAAAAAGAATATAAATTTCACATACAGAATGTATCTGAAATTTAACAGGAATTTTAGCCAGTCACTTCTTAGAATTGTTCATATATTTTATATCTAGCACAGTTAACACCAAATATGATTAACTAACAAGCATAGATGAACAAGTATGGTTTCAACAAACCAAAACAACAACTGTGTTTCCCTACTCCAAATGTCAAATAGTTTTCCAGTTTTGTGCAATAATGCTTATAGTAGTAGACAGACTAAACAAACCATAAACAGTAATAAACCCGAAAGGTAGGACATGTGTACTCAGTAACAAAATGTAATTTATACATGTCATTTAAAACATTAGAGAGAAACAGAAATTCAGTATAAGATTCAACAACTTTACAAATTTGAGTCACTTGGGTGCTCTGGCAATCAACATGTATGCAGTTAAATAGATTCAGTGTCAAAAACATAAATTAGCATCAATAATGCAGACATTGTGATTGGCTTCAATATCTCATATAAGCTAAACAAGATTTTACAGCAATTATGTCACAGAAGAGATTTAAACAATTAAACAAGAGGTAACTTTATGAACATTCCCAATGTTCAAGAATAGTTTAGTCTATTTATTTAATAAACAATATTTTATAAGCGTGCAAGGTGTGTAATTTTGATATGACATTTTTTATTTTATATTTAATTTTCAAAATGTTATCATGGAATAATCTGTGCATACAAATGATTCATTTTAAATACAGAAATATTGTCTAAAAGTGGAAGCCTTGAATGTGCATTTCTCTAACAGATCTTGACAATAAACTGAACCATTGCTTCATCAGAACACTCAGTGAATACAAACAATTCATTTGAAATGCAGAAATATATTGTCTAAAAATTGTCTAACAGTGAAAATTGTATTTCTCTAACGGATCTTATCAATAAACTGAACCATTGTTTCATAAAGAACACTCAATACAGTTTGATAAAGAAAATTTATCAGATATCATAATGGCTGGTCATAACTGATTAAAACTCCAAGGAAATGTCACTATATGAGCTCACAAATTACAATTTTTACAAAACATTGCCTTTGTGAATAAGGCTTGCAATCCGATAAACTTTATTTTTGATGCAGTCTACCCTAGGCAAATCCATTTTATATGCCATACTCCATTTGGTAGAAATTTAAACGGCTGTGCATCATCTCACACTTGCTAAAAGTGCAACAGCCAACTTTGTTTCATTACTATGATGCTTCTCTTTCCGTGATTACAAGAACTCTCCCCTGTATCAATGGGTGGGTTTAACCCCTCATCCCCAATTGTTGGTGGGGCATGTGGCCATGTGCCCCGACTGACCCCCCAACTCCTCAGAGTCTATGTCCACGGGTCAGTGGAAAGACCAAGCTTGGTCTATGACTAATGACTATGCCTATGACAATGGTCTACCTGTTTGGAACTTTACAGATACATGTTCTGTGGCACATGTAAAGAGATGTAATTTGCGTACTATTTTATAAGTTAATATTGAAAAGCCTTGAAATTAGAGCTGTACATAGTGAATGCTTCACGATTCTAAACCTGCATAAGCCAAAATTGCAGAAAATCTCAAGATTTGCTGTTTTTGGTCTTAGTCTGCTGTGGGCCTAAATCTCGTAATCTAGGTCTCCATCTATGCAGTCTTGGTCTTGGAGTGTTGGTGTTTCTTACAACTTTGGTAGATAGAACCTAATACAACAAATATGATTAAAGTTCTTTGATCGGTTTTCTTTAAGTTTAATCAGTGCCCTGGTAACAGGAATCATGTCGCTCTTTTTTATTATGGACACTGCTAATACAAGTCAGTGGATAACTGAAATATGTTCTGGGAAAATTATACATTGGCATAAATGCATGTGTCTTCTCAGATGATGTGTACATGAGAAATATTTAAGAATTGCCGCTATCAGTTGCAGACTTGCAGTTAATACTTGGATATTGTAGATTGCTTTGAACGTGGGTTTCACAAGGAATGATATATTCAGAACTTTGCAGAAGCACCCCGAATGTGACAAAGAGCTGTAAAGGTGTATCTACCTTTAACGTTGCCAAGAATGCAAAGTTGCAAACCCACAAAACCAATCTTGAAAGTGCCGGTTTCACTTGCGTGATGTAAAATTTACATTAATTAATTAACTTGCAGCTAGTGACGCAACAGGAATCCAAAACTTTTCTTGTTGACAAATTTGAGATACAGAGTGACTTGCTCTTATAGTTTGACACACATACACTTAATAAGAGTCAATATAGTGACAATGAAGGCATTTGTTATGATGGGTTTCATTCAAATGTTTTCTTTCATTTTGACTTGATGTTAGTTAATCAAGAAACTTCATGTGCTTCTACTGTAATTAGCAAATTGAGTAGCTCATTACCCTTCGACTGTTACTGTGGAATTGACTGATTTACTGCTTATGCACTATAGAATGACCATTTACATACAACGCAAGGACATTGCATCGTTTACATAGTGGCCAATGCTGGTGAAAAACAATGATTTTGGACTGACTCACTGCCTGTAAACTGCTTGATTACAGTCATTATACTCGGTACGTATTAGTACATACACCTGACAGCATTGAACACTAAACAGAAGGCTTTGAATCACTGGATTAGGATGCAGCCAATAAGTTTCTTGTTTCTAGAACTTATTACTACAAATTTATGTAGTTTTATGTACATTTATGTTACCTCTTCTGGAGGTGCTATATTATTGTTTAGCTGCCATAATCACACCATCTGCTCTTATCTGATTATCAAAATGCCTGTTGTTTTCTCATAACACTAGGCATATATTTTATAGAACCCAGCAAACATCTGCAATGGTAATAAACAAGGCAAGTTCTTTAGGAACATTCTTGGACCTGCTTAGCTAACAGCAGCTATATGGGCCATTCTCCAGAAAGATGGAAATTGCTGTTCCATGTGATTTACTTAAGTTTTTTTTATAAGTCATACTAATGTTTCGGGTTTTTCTTTCGAACAATGATCAGATTGACAATTCTCACGACATTTGAAGCGAACTGAATAATGTGAAATTAATTTTTTTTCACGAAACATAGTCAAAATATCATTACCGTCCCCTGTCCTTCACCGTGTATACGCGTCAAATTCAGCTTCCACGTAAATATTCCATAGTAGTTCTTGACAAAAGTATATTATTTTTGCCTAATTAATAGCCAGCGAAAACAGCGGTGAAACATATTGATTAATTTTTGCAGTAATTCCTTCTTTTATGAAACAAAATAAACTGTCCATCCCCTACTTCTAGAAGCCTCTAACGTTTAGGGGACGCACTTACTTACTAAAATGAAGACTTAAGAACAAGCGCTGGAAAATTAGCTCTAAGGAAATTATTTTAGTAACGTTTCTTTGTTGCAAATACGAGAAAAGTCAATTTTTACATCAGTACCATCCTGATGAAGTTTTAAAAAGTGTGGTTTTTAGTCACTAGAAAGTCAAATTTAACTATTGTGAAAGAAATCCATTATATTTGTAATTTAAAGTTAATGATATTTCAGATTTCATGCAGGAGCAAAGCCATTTTTGTCATTACCATCCCCTGTCTTTGCATGACCACATGAACCTGAAATATTCTTATGGTTTCTGAATGAGACAGTTTTCCTTCTGATATACATTGATGTGTTCAAATTCCAAAGTAAGCACATTCAGTTTATTATGGTTGATAAACTCATAAATGAAATATTGTTCATGTAAGATTGTAGACATGCTATAATTCGTTTTGAAACAAACTGTACAGTGTAACTGTTGAAATCAGGATAGGTCAAACTATCAATTGGATAAATGAAGAAGTCCTGGTCTTCTAGTATATCTAACCTGACATATTGTCTTTTTAAATTTCTATTACACTGCAATAAACTCACAGTGAGTGATACTATGTAGCTCGTTTTGCATTTACATTTATACTTGATTGATTATTTTGTGATGTATTTTGTGATGTATTTTTACATACAATACACAAGGCCATTACATCATTTACATAGCAGCCGATATGCTGTCGAAAAAACAGTGCTATTGGACTGAGTCACTAGGCTTACTGGTTGCTTGATTACAGTCATTGTGCACTGTACAGAGTATGTACAATTGTACATGCTAAGATTGGCCCTTTAACATCAGCCTTTGTGAATCACTGGATTAGGATGATGTCTGCTGGACTTTTCAAGTGCCAATTGACTCGGCTATTTGTTTCTGAAATCACATGTGGCCTGTCATATTTCCATGTTCAACGAATATATATATAAATAAATAATTCTAAACTATAATTCTCGTCGTAACAATGCAATGATGTCTGGCACTAATGCTCTATAAATTGCTTCTTTTAGGTCAATTTATTTGTTAGGTTCACAATTTGTAGATTTTACGGGTTACAGTTTCATTCACTACGGGCACTTACAAATTGACATTAGTGACTAGTCAATTTATTCGCTTGTGTACAAGTAACTGATTCATGCTTAAATTCACACATTAAAAAGTCTGTCACTTTTGACTGGTTATAGCTAGTTATGTGTATAATTATATTAAAATTTACCGTTTTTGTAGATGGCATTTTGGGCGGTTGTCGTCGTTTGGTTCAAGGCGATCCTGTTTATGACATGTATAGGCCTTGTGTCTGACGCAACCAAGGAGAAAGAGTTTGTTTTTATTTCCTTTTGTTTCCAAGCATATTGTCATTTAAATAGTGGCCATACCTTCAGACCAAAGTGCCTAAATGCTATAATATCATTATAGATCACCGATTTCTGTGTGATATATCGAAGTGTACCAATTTCTTGACACTGGCAAAACAATGAAAACCGATAATTGTTCTTAAACTCAAGAATCGGAATTCCAATTATTGTTTAACATACCTAGTCTGGGGTGAGGCAGTAGCTTAATTGACAGAGCGATTGGACGATACGCTCAATACCCACATAAGGCACATAACTTATTTTAAGTTTCTGTTAGCTCCTAATAGCGCTTTTCTGTTGTGTCGTTTGTCTTGTGTCAGTTGGAAAATAAGATTGCCCACCCCCACTCCTGGTTTGGCCGTACCAGGAGCGTTCCAGTTCCTAGGCCATTAGTTAAGTCGAACCCGCTGTTAAGCTGACCTGCGTGTCGTGCTATGCAGGCCGTATTTCGTATAACCTGTCTGTTATAATACTGCGTTCTTGTCAATATGAATATAATAAAGAATATTATTATTATTATTATTATACAGGACGGCAGTTGACAAATCAAATAGCCTAGTCAACAAGCTATCTTCACAGTCGTTTCTTATCGAAAAGCACCCGACATGAACAGCCTGCTTTACAAGGGGTCAAAATTACCCGACTTAACATCTTTTATTGGCTTATATCAGTGACAGAAATGGCGAATATTTAACAGCGATTACAACTCACAATTTATAGCCTACTACGAAAGACCAATAATTTTAGGAGCTTGATTTCAACTACGGATTTATTTTTCAGTCTCTGGAGTTCAGTGTACAACATGATCAGGTTTTCTCTGAATCTTCATCAAATCTCTCAACAACATAAACATAAGAATCCTTCGAGCGTTCGCCAGCAAGAACTAGAACGGAGGCAGACGCTGGACAAAGTGTTAATAATTATAAGTAGATCTTATCTTATCTGGGCTTCTCGCTTCGTATTAGTTTATGAGATCGTCATTGGTTTTCCCTGCTACTTTGTCCCGTCGTTGTGCAGCAATTTCAATCATTGTCCACAGTCCAGCCCATAGAAAAGGAGTGATCTATGTATGATCAGCTGTTTCCATATCTATGTCTCTTCCCCATTCTTGTTCTGCGGTCTTTCACAATCGAGTGACCGTTCTCTCTGCCGTCTTTAGAACTACATAATTATTCTGCGATACTTTTTTTGCAATAATGAAGCGCATTTCGGCGTAAAGAAGTTCATTTGCAGCTTTGACGGTGTAGAAGTGTGACTTATTATTATATAAGATAATGCGTATTTCAGCGAGTGAAGATAAAAGTATTTAAGCGGATTCGAAGAAGGTTTCGCGCCTCAGTGTGGCTTCTGATACCAGGCACGAAGCCTCTGTTGTCGTCTGCTTGGAAAGAAAGAAGATGTGGACAGAGTAGGGATTTACGCATCGGAAGGGGACAGTTCAATTGTCGACTGTCATCGATCTATTGGTGATGGATCGAACGATCGATCTTCGAACTTCGACTCTTCAGAAAATTTCACGTCGATTTGCCTGCACAACACAAAACGTGTAGAAGGTCACATTCAGTTATGTGAACAACTTGTTCATTATTGTGACTATATAAAATTATATTGTGAATGTTTATTGATGGTACGTTTTGCAATTGCTTTAAAG
>JAQFXW010002808.1:0-12608 GCA_034693945.1 Dendrobaena attemsi
ATATTTAGATATAGATCGCATTTTAAGTAAGTAAGTAAGTATTTGCCCGTAATTATTTACGGGTTACGGCTAGTATTTGTATAATTTCTTAAGTTTTTGTTTACAGTATTCCAGACGCAAGTAAAGGCCTTAGCTGACAAAGAAAGCCTAAGTTACAAGGACGCCAAGGTCAGTAGTGAGTTATTTCAAGCTAAATTTCTTTTAATGTATAAATATATTATCTTTAGCTTTATATTATCTTTTAAGGAGTATTTCTAACTTTTACAAGTTCAGTGTCCATCATTTGTTGTTAGGTTGGGATGCGTACTGCGCAACAGTTAATAGTGGTTTAGTGGTCGTAGTATGCTGGACCGTCAACTAAGGTCGTACAATAACTATACTGTGTAGTATAGTCACAAAAACTAATCACTGAAAAGGTAAAGTAACTGTTCACTTACAAATTGTACTTTAAACAAAAAGTAACTCTTAACTTATTAGTTACTTTGAAAAGATATTTACGTATCTTCGTATGGGAGGATGGACGTAGACTGCGTCCATTTAGGGTCAGAGGAGAAAGGCTATCTGTCCTAATGAAAGAGACTAGGGAGATAAATTTAGAAGAAGTAATGACTAATAAAGGTGATCAGTTTTTTGGGACAGTTGGAGTATCCAGGTCGCAGGGGGATTATAGGCCCTGACTGAATGTGGATATGCTAACTTTAATTGTCGGCTCCCTCCAGGATGAAGTCAGCCTTAGAAATTGATGAATAAAATAGAGAGTTGAGGGACTGTGCAACATGAAAATTTATGTTCAGGTCACATTTGAATGATTTGATATACATGTTGATGATGAAGTTAATCAGTTACTGCCTGCATTACTTTTGATAACAAAAGGTAGCTCATTATCCCAAAGTTACTACTAATAGTAAATATTATTATTCAAGTTTTAAGTAATGCAGTAACAGGCAAAACTGTAGTTCAAACCCAAGAATGTGTTCCGACATTTGGGCTCCACCTGCCCCGCTCTCAAACAATAAGTACAGTAGTACACTGACCATATCTGAAGGGTTGGAAGATCAGATGGTTTAGGGGAGGAGGCTCGAGTATTCCAAAGTTAAGAAAAACTTGTCGATTTTTAATATGAATGGCTGTTTCTTTAAGAGACTGCTCTCCTTGCTTACAATCTAAGGATGCTGCATTGTTTGCGTCGGTTCAATAAGGGAAACAAATCTAGCACTGGTCATTTGAGACGTCCGTAAGTGATGTGTAGAGGTTCATATGCTAGTACATAACATGCACATGAAAATTCAGTTGAACTTATTTTCAAATGCTTCAGTAATTGCACCAATGCATTGCCTTCTATACACTAGAAGACAGTGACAATGTCATATCGGGCTATAGAAAAATTTAATCATCAGTATTAAAATTAATTTTCTTATCGGTTTTGTTTGCTTGTGTTTTAGGCCAAGTTTCTTTCAAATTACCATCCTTCAAAGGAGGCTGTTGGCATTGATCACGTGAGGCTTTCTAACAAATATGATGAATGATTATGTCACTGTATGTGGTAACATTTATATTCAATTAACATAGTTTTGAATTGCAATCTGTGGAAAGGGATATGGACGCTCGTATGATCAGATCAACTTAATGGCTTCAGCAACTCTAGCGTTTGAAGTGTAATAGTAATAATCTTTGTTGATTGACATTAAAGCTGACAAATAGCAGTATAAAATTTATTAATTACGAGTATTGTATGATCATAGGTTATCACACAAGTCGAATGTAACTGTTGGCTGCCATGCAAGGTACCTAGACGTCATTATCCTTAATTTACATTGCTGCCTAGTGAAAATAAAAGCGTAGTCGACTTGAAGGGAGTGTAGCCTGCAGCAAATTCAGTTCGTACGCTATATCCTGTCTAACTATTGATAATTTATTAAATAGCCGTAGAATTACACTGAGATTTAGCTTTCCTAATTCCGGATTGAATTTTGCTGTAGATCGCGGAGATGTTTGTCTTTTTGTGCAGCGAAGCCGGGTCACAGATCACCGGATCGAACATGATCATGGACGGCGGATGGTCTGCAAAATAAGTGCAACGTACATTCTAGAGTAGCTGAATATTAGCGTTTTCTTCTGCTGCTAAATAGATCTCGATGTATGTAGGTCGTGTAATGAGTAATACTTCGCGTTACCGTTAACATAATCATGGTGCTAGGCTATTTCAACAGTATACCTGTTAATTACTTCTATAGTGACACTAGCAATGTGCATATCAGATGACTATACGTTATACATATCAAATATTTTGAACACCGCTCATTTTTATGTATTCGACCACATGGGACCATAATTTGTACAGCAGTGGCATTTGCAAATTCATTTGGAAGTAACATTGGCATCTATTCCACTTTAACCCCTCCACCTCTCCCCCGTCCCTCACAACCCCCGAATCCGCGGGCCAACATTATTATAAATTAATATACGCTACACCCCCACTTTGGTAACCGTAGAAGATTGCTCTCCAAATCCCATTTGGTAGACGCTGGTCCACCGATTGGTGCGATTTAACTATATCTCCGACTAGTAGGCCTACTCCATAGTAATTACGTAACAAAACCTGTAATCTAACAGATCATGTTGATAATAGTGATCTGGATATTGGTCTGATTTATATTATTGGATGCACCATCTGCAAAATACACCAGATACAATAGACACTCCTATTTAACAATAAGTATAGCCAGCAATGATGTAAATGGGTGACTTTCTCGCTAACCTAACTTGTACTTTGAGCATTTTACCAAGGACTTTGTAATTTTTAGAATGCTAGTTGCCTAAATAAAGTACTCTAGTCAAGTGTTTCAACAAATCTTATACTTATCCCTTGGTTTTGCGAAAGTACCACACGATCGTTATTTTATTTATGAAGTCTTACTCTGTGGGTTATGTTTAGGAATTGTCTATATTATGGGCACCAACATCAAGCTCCCAAGGTGCGGAATCCGAACTCCGACCATGAAGAGTAGGCCTATGATGGGGTGTAGGCCTATCTATAACATTGTCGAGTGACTACATGTAGTAGTCTACAGGCAGAGGTTTAATTGCTCCTGCAAAGATGGTGGAACTCAAATTGTAAAAACTATGTTACTTTTCATGATTGAAGAAACGTGAATTATATGACGCAGTGCCTGTATGCATGTCCTCGATTAAGAAAAACCAGTTAGGGCCTAAGTGACAGGTTTGTTATCGTTAGGTGGCAGGTGTAACCTGTTAGGTGGTCGGTCTCAAAGCAGAGACATCGGATCCGGCTGTTTCTAGTTTAATCTAGCCCTATAGCCTAAGCAATACATAGTCTTAGGCCTAACCTTTGCAAAATAGAAGTTGCACACTGCACAGTTAATCCTTATTTTTTCAAGTTCATTATATCCTGCATAAGTGCATAGCCTAGTATTAGGGTTACTCGGTTAGCGGTTCTATGAGGTTCTCTTAGGGGTCGTCCATTAATTACGTCAATTAAATAGGGGGAGGGTTTGGAAAAGTTGGACAGTTGTTGACAGGGGAGTGGTTCAATGAAAGTTGACGTCAACAATAAAAATAAAACGTTATTTTTCGTATTTAAATACGAGAGGATTTGTGCCTCGCAAGAAGAAGCATGTTGGACAACAAAGGAATTGGACAATTGGTACAGGCCTAGGCCTATACCCATTATCAATTTGTCACTGTAAAATGCAGGCCTAGAATTGTTTTATAATTAGGCTAGGCGTAGGCCTATGCAATTGTTTAGCACTTTTTTTAAGCCGCAAGGACTTGATTGAACTGCAAGTCAACAATAGTGTAGTTGACAGGACTATTAAATGTTTGATTTCATATTTTATCAATACCATGCTAGAGACTGGTAAAGTCGTCGTCTTCGAGTTTCATAATGTCGTTCGCCGGGTTTCCATTTTCAGTCTTGCGTCGGGTGACTTTTACGCTTTCCACGTCGTCTGCATAGCCAGGATTCGAGTAGATAGCTACGTTCGTTGTATCCCTCTCTTCTGCACCTTCCTTCACCCCTAAATGTATTTTCGCTTGATCGAACACATCATCCCACTCCTTGTGAAACTTTATTTCGTAAATCAGACAGAGAACGGTGAACAGGGCAATGCAAATGCCCGCCGCCGTCGACGCAATGACGACAGCTTTCTCGTACGTAGGCCATAGGTCCCCGAAGTAAGGTCCCTTGTAGTTCAGTCCTTTCTTGACGACTTCGATGGCGCCCGTTGAGCTGTTGTAAAACACACAGTAGTAGAATCCGAAGTGTCGCTCCTGAACAAGGAACACCTCCACCGACGTACCGTTCGAGCTGATGTACCACCCAGCCGGGCCGTCCAGGGTCTGGAAATCCCTGTAACTGGTACGGTTCATGACATTCAGGTCGGGAAGGATCCAGTACTGAATTTCGTCTGGACCGGGTTTCCGATGGTCTTCGCAGGGAATACTCGTATTTTCTCCGTACTTGCTGCGAATGTTGAAGGAATCGCTTTCGTATGGTTCTTCCATCCACCAATCGCTTATGGAAACGACTTCATGGAGAATAAACACGACAGGAATTAAACGAACTAAGCCTACTTTCATTTTGAAGTAATTCCTAACTCTCCAGGCTTAACTTTTCGAAAAGCCTCCAATTTTTCAAAACAAATTATCCCCGTGAACATCAGCCACTCACTGCCGATACGCGCATGTGCTAAATGTGTCTCTAATAGCCTACATTAAGCCCCTATGGCTAAGCGTTTCACTAAAGTACACTCCAAACTGGAGGTCAACATGGAAATCAAGCTATAACGTACCAATTCGTTATGACGTGACCGTCAATACAAATGTTTTGAACTCTAGCCCGCTTTGGTACAGTATCATGTTCAAGAGCTTTTCTACAACTGGGCTCTTATCCGTAGGCCTATTATAACACACACATGTATGTATTATTGGTCTAATACATTATAATGCACCGTATAGTGGCCTGCAGCTGATAAAACAGCTTCAGCCGAAAACTTTGGACGGTCTAGTAGGTACAAATTGATTAAATTATCTTGGTCAACCTGCTAATCCATTAATTGCATGCATTAATCCTCAACATAATTGCAATAGGGCCTGACCCAGAAGTATTACAAAGGTATCAGTATGACAACAGCGGCAGGAACACTAGTACTAGATAACTAGTAATATTTAGCAATAAACCTATTTCTACAATTAGGGTAAGAAATTGCCTAAGTTCAGAGGTCTCGCAAGCAGAAATGATTTTAATTACCTACTGGTTGAAATTGTTAGGGTAAGGATTTTATAAAATTTTCAATTTTTTTTTTATTTTAATAGGAGGCTATACCTGAGACTATTAACAAAGGCATACTACACTAAAGTTTTGTGAACTAATGGTTTGAATAATAATTTGACTTATGAATGAAAATCCAGTTTAGATGAACAGAAGCGATGCATAATTATTATGGTTATAAAATTCAAAGCAATGTTTACATGACTACAGATGCAAATAGTCCAGTTGAGTTTCCTTTAGAAGCACTTCTGACCTCCTATACATGCTTTAACCAAACCACAGGGCTATAAAATCACAGCTCGGTTACTGAGAGCTAGGCCTACATTAGTCCCTAGGTTATTCTAGACACTGCTACTTTAAACTCCGATTGAGGGCTTTGAGGTCCATAGATGCCAAATTTATCAAACATTTCCCTTAAGCCAAAGGCTTAACTCGAGCTCCAATTTATCCTAAGCTCAGGCACGTCTACCTGGAACATTGACTCAAACAGAAACAGACTCCTTGGGCATAATCAGGGCGTTTGCAAGCTCAAACCAACCTCTGGAAAGAAATTCTTAAATGTTCTAAAAGAGAAATTACATGTTTGGATGAAATTTGTGAAATCTTGTGACCACATTCAATGGAGAACCCCCAACTTTTTTCTCTGGCTACGCCTTGGACAGATGCACCAAACAAAACACATTAGACAATTTTGGATAACATGTATTTTTACACACACACCTTTACAGCAGATGTCAGCTTTCAATGCCAACTGTATAATATGTACAAACCAAGTCTGTCACATCTGCAGTACAGCAACGAAAAGTGTCAAAATCAAAGCTCCGCTATCCGAAGTGCTAACTGGTTTGCTCTCTATACCAGATTCCAAATAAAAACAGAAATTCATGAAAACAAGACAAAACAATTGACTACAACGGACCGAACGAAATGAGACGTGACAGTGCAGGAAGGAACATCATCGTCATCATTCAACACGAGACTGGAATGAATATCAGTAATAATAATACTCAATAATAATAGTAATACTATTAATGACGTTTAACCTCATCCTTGGATTTTACTGCATAAGGTACGAAACATAAATAATAACACTGAGAGTAATGATAATTATGATATAAGCGTTATAACAATAACAGGAATAAAAATGATAGTGCATATCATTTACAAAGGATGCATTCGAAAAGATCTGGTATTAATTACTGTACAGGGCATGCTCAGAAGAACTTCATTAGCTACCATCATTAAAATTCCTAGGTTATTATTAAAGAGAATATGTTACAGTAAATGCAAGCGCCTTTATCCGAGTAAAATATTCCATCTGTTGAAAATAGCGAAGGCCTTTACAAATCGAACAGCCTTTCGATTAATCCAGCACAATTGAAAACAGACAACTTTACCAAGTCTGCCTTGTTCAATCGTGAAATCACGATCTGCAACGTTTATGGGTTACTCCCAAAGAACACAACATAAAACTTTGGCAAACAGCAATCCATAAACTCAATCTCATCCTGAACCCTTTGATTAGCTCTAATCTCAACACACCTCCACTTAACTTCAAATTTATTATCATTTGTACAGCCTTGAACATCCTTCGCCAACCGCAAACCATTTTAAAAGTAATACCACAATTGTCAAGTAATGTAACTTAATCTGCCACTAATAGAACAACAATACACAGGTTACGAGAGATACCCTTTTTCCTCAAACCAGCAGATGACCGAAATCTTTTCAAACATACAGTGCACAATTGTAGTTACGATGAAAATAATAACAAGAACATTCAGAGAAGTTATTTTGGCAACTCTTGAAGGTTAAAATTATTTGTGTTCCTCTACGGCTGACGTTTGATGAAACTGAGATATGATTAAGACGCCTTTCAGAAAACAGCATCAGCTTCTTACTGCCAAATAAGTTACTACTGCCAAATAAGAAGTTCAGTAAGCGCCAAATAACGAAGTCCGATTGCCCAACACTGTAAATTATTTCCAGTTCAAAAGCAACATTTCTTTTGATATGTTTGACAGTACTACGCACGTTTGCCCTAGGGAAATTCGGCAGTATTTGGCCTCCACTTTTACAGTAGGACCTCTTGAAAGGTAATTGACAGAAGGTGTCACAAACTGTTATGCCTCACAATATACGTGACAAGACAGTGTTAACTTAATTTGAAACAAATCCAACTGCTGGTTGCGTCATGAGCTGTGCAACAGAACCAAAACACATTACAACCCAAAGTCGTTACCGTGAAAATTATTCTCCTGTCACAGTAAACGACACAAGAAGCACTAAACAGCAGAGAAGAAAATGAGTGTGCCTATCTCCTGGATAAAATGTAATGTAAATACATATTTAATTATTTATATAGCGCCCCTCTTCAAGACAGACTTGAGTTCTCTCTCGACCAAACGATTGAAAATCATTAACGAACTGAAATGTCATAAAGCGCTTACCGCTGTAGCCACAATGTAAACCAAAGACAGACATTATGAGTGCATCATTAAACTAGAAGCGGCATCAAAAACTTCAGTACATTTTCCTCGACCAGAACTGTAATCACCCCTTTTATTATCGCTAATGATATTTATACTTTCACCACAGAAAACGTTTGAACTAAATACAAAACAGCACCTCGACCTCAAAACTACACGTTCTCCTTTAACTCAAGTCGTCTGGCAAAATAACTGAGGTTACTGAAGGCGAAAATGTGTCAAAATTTCTTCAACATCACCGAATGCGATTCGAATAGACTGCTTGGGTAGATTTCCATAGCCCTACACAATAGACTCTGGGTGCAACAAGAAGAGAAATTCAGGAGAAATAACGTCTGATTTCAAGTCAAAGAAATGACAATAAAGCCCTCGATTGGGGTTTAGGGGGTCGACTCGTCTTGTGCTCACGGCTTCAAGAGGGCGTTAACAACAGAACGAGCATTCAAGTTCTTTAGGTCAGTGTACGTCTGTCCAGTCCCAACGAAGACAATCGGCTGACCAGTGATGTAGGTCATCGAGATGGAAGCACCAACCTGGAATTGGAATACAATGCAGTGAGATCACCCCAAGAATCTAATCCAAACTATGGACTTTCATAGTGCTATTATCTATAGTGCTACATATAGCCTAGGCGCAAAAACTGGAAAAAATTTTGAAAGTGGCAAGTCATGTTCATTATAGGTAACATACTATTCTTAACTAATTCGACCATGCTGATTACGAAAAAATCGCTGTTGCCAGGCTGAATTTTCAGCCTATAGGGCTCAAAATCAGGAACAAAAACAAGGATTTTTACGAATATTGAGTGAAAATGTTGGGCCTCGTATTAGGTCTATGTGTTTACGTTGATGATCTAGCCTGGTAACAGTGATTTTCGTAATAAGAAGGTTTGAATTAGTCTAGAAAACATTGTTTCCAAATATGAACATGGCTTGGAATTATATAATACGAGGTCCAACATTTTCACTCAATATTCGTGAAATGCTTGTTTTTGTTCTAATTTTGAGACCTTTAGGCTGAAAATTCAGCCTGGCAACAGTGATATTCGTAATCAATATGGTCGAATTAGTCTAAAGAACATTGTTTCCAAATATGAGCATTACTTTGGATATGTAATACCAGACCTAAAACTAGTTCACTCACTTTTCATGAATGTTCTTGTTTTGTTCTTGATTTTGAGACCCTTAGGCTCAAAATCTAGCCTGGCAACAGTGATTTTCGTAATCAGCAGTGACAAATTAGTCTAGAAAGCATTGTTTCCAAACACTTAATACGAGGCCCAACAGTTTCACTCAATATTCATGAAAATTCTTGTTCTTCATTTTGAGACCTTTAGGTTGAAAATTCAGCCTGGCAACAGCGTTTTTCGTAATCAGCATGGGCGAATTAGTTAAGAAAAGTATGTTACCAAAAATGAATATGACTTGCCACTTGAAACGGTTTTTTGTGACTTCTCAGCTCAACGCGCCTAGACTAATAATCTACATTCTACAGCGTTGTTGCCTAGTATTAAGCCGTTATCTACAGTGTTATTATCTACATTGTTGATTTCAATGGTACCAAAATTTACACTTATGTTATCTATATTGTCTCATAGTGTAGCTTTCTACAGTGTTGATAACGATAGTGTTGCTTCTCTAGTGTCGCTATCTAGTGTTGTTATCTATACTCAAAATGGTGTTACGTTATCGCCACGACATGGTAGGTTCTAGTAAAATCAGAAAAAAATAAAACCATTCCATTTGAAATCTGAGAACAGTATAACCAGAAGCAGTGTTTAGTATGAGGAACCTGCAAGTTGAACAAAATGCACCTCAAGATTGTGTATGCATCACCGTCAACGCAGGGCTGGGGCAGTCAAATCCCTATCAGGGCAGAATCTGTCTTGAAATCTCTCCACCACTGGCGTCTCCTACACAACTCATCTGCATTTGAAATCACAGGTCTAATCCGTCGGTGGAAAGACTAGACACTCTTCGTTGAATGCCAAAGCTAAGGAGGACTGTCTAGCCCTTATTACTCCTGGCCTCCTATTAGACCAGCCTATAGGGCTGCTTTTATTCTACTAACTGACTACAATTTCACTATCTCAGAGTATTACACTGCTCCATATATAAAACTGCTTTATATATAAAGGAAGATAAATTTATTAATCGCTTCACAGTGTAAGTTCTTTTATTTCCATCCCTGGTAATCTCAAAGACCTATTATCAGCAATGGTCGAAAGAGCAGAGGCGAAACACGGTGAGCACCAACCTTGTCGTCAATGGTGTCGTACTTGGTGAGGACAATTCCGTCGATCAGATGGGGGTTTTCCATGCTCGAGTAGTCGGCCAGCGCCTGGTTGAACTTGACCAACTGGTCAACCGCCTCGTTTCCAACGAGCGCTTCTCCCACGAACAGAACCAGATCCGGTTGATTGACCTTTATCAGCTGCCAAACAAAAATCAATCAACCATGGCCATCATCAAAGTAGGGCATCGTTTGCAGTATGTGCCAAAGCATGCATGCATAATATAAATATATGTACGAATGCTTGCAAGTGTATATAACTATGTATGCAGTATGTCAATACGATCACTTAGCCAATAACGATTCTGGAATTTGTGTCTCTGTTTAAATGGATTATTTATTCCTTTAGGGTCTCCTCCATTTATTCACTTATGCAGTGAAGCTAACTGTTGTCTAAAACTGGGATCTGCTTGCAAGATAAACAAGTATTTATTCGATGTGCTACGCATGTATGCAAGTGCATTTAATCATTTCCTTTATGCGCGAATGAATGATCGTAAGCATTCATGCCTGCAAGCATTGAAGGATTCGCTTCCCAATACCAGCATTAACTTTTCTGCTCCACCTTGGATGTACCACATTGATGCTCTGTACGTTTAACTGTGCTAGAGAAACAGACGTCCTTTCAGCAGCACTACACTTCCTCAGCTGCAGGGCCTGCGACCTGGAATAAACGCCCTGTGACACTCACCTAGCCAAGTGCCCACAGGTCATTCCGCATGTTCTTGGTACTGCATTGCTTAGCTTACGTAACAGTACGGTTAGGAATAAATTGTCTCGAAGAGGTCTATAGAGAAATCATTAACGCATGAACAAATAAAAAGTGTGAATGTCTCATCAGGAATCTTCAGAAGACTTTTCCTGACACCTATGGCTTAACTGGCTTCTAAGGCACAAATGCAACATTCCATCTAAATAAAAACTATTCTACAATTCCTACCGGGTTTAATCCTGAATCCTTTGTACACACATCATCTCGCATACCTTAGTGAGAGACCTCATCAGTGGTTCGTTGTCCTGCATTCGTCCAGCCGTGTCAACGAGGACTACATCCATGTGTTGGTCACGTGCTATAGACAGCAAACGACAACATCCAAATGTACTTAAGCGAAGTAACCTGAACATGCTCCATGCCTCTCCTCAGATATGGCACAACTTTTGCCTAGAAACAAAACTCTCAGTTTTCATTAAAACCAAACTGAATGTATTCAAGCAAGAATCTCGATTTGTCGCAAGTTCACACAGTTACAAATCACTACTAGAGATCTATAAACGCAAAATGCCCTTCGATAGGCCAACCTTAGAATGACCTTAGAATTTTCACAAAAAATGAACGAAACTTACAAACCATCAAATGAACTTCATTGCATTCTCTCCATCCAACTATTAACGCATCACTCTATACACTCATTCCATTATTCTTACTGCAGACATAGAAATTGTAAAACAAGGTAATGTTAGTCAGTCGTTTGACAAAGAGCTCTGTTAGATATCCAAATTCTTGAAAGCCAATGAGAAGGAGAGTATGACCAATTTCTTGAACTGGTCATAAAAAGAAGTTGAAGCAACAGATTAACATTGGAAATCGATTCCATTAATCCCTGGGACAAGAACAAGAAATGCACAGAAGCGCCCAAAACGTACCGTGGTTGATAGCTTCCATGGCGATGAACGCTGCATCCTTTCCGTATCCCTTCTCGTACAGACACACCATCTGTTGTCCATTGTGCGCCTCCGGAGGATGCAGAGCATTCAACTTCTTGCAGTGCGTTCTCAGTTGTTCCACGGCTCCGGCGCGGAACGTGTCGCAAGCGGCAACAAGAACACGCAGATCGTTCTCAATCAGCCAGAAACAAATCTACGGAGTGGAATGGACATTTAAATGAAACACAATCAACAATGGACATGTGGAATGGACATTGAAATGAAACGCGATCAACAATAACATCTAAATTCGAGACTCACGACTACTAATTGTAATTGATAAGATTTGTAATGGATATTTATAAAGCACATAAAATTAGTCATCAGCAACATCCTGACCTAAACCTGTGATGTTCCTGTAGAATAATACAGAAAAGTTGATGCTTGAAAAACTTAAAGAGGAATAAATTGAATACTAAAATGACCAGATTGTACAATTGCAACACTAATCAGTAGTTTCTAGTTTCTACTGACGAAGATGCTGTAAAATATTCAAATACACAACAAAACAATTATTCATTCTGGACTTTTATATACTGTTGTGTGTGGATGTCTACCACTACAGGGCGTACGATGTAGCTCTAGGTGATAGACAGTCGGAAGGTGAAGTCAGAGGTGAAGACGAGAGAGAGGTAGCAGTCGTGCTCGGACCTTTGACCCTGTTGGCCGTTTTGGATTGTCGCATGCGTAGACATGTGCTTTGTTTGACGTTGGTTGGACGAACAACGTCTTTGGGAATTCGTGTGACGTCTGACTTTGTCGACGTTTTGGTCCTGTGAGGCTTTGATGAAGCTGGAAGCGCTTTTCGTATCAGGTTGTATTATTTGCTACCG
>JAQFXW010002809.1:0-12607 GCA_034693945.1 Dendrobaena attemsi
ACCCATGCCCTCTGGATCTGACAGTCTGCTCAGCTCATCGACCAGCCGCTCTCTCCACTAAGCCACGGACCCACCCCTAGATGATGCCTAGAGTAAAGATCTACTAGGCAAGCCTTACTGCGGCACACTGTAGCTCAGTGGCTAGTGATGTGACACAGAATTGAAGATTTTGATAAGTAAAGTCATGAAAATGCCAGAGGCATTGTTAGAGCTAGGTGGCACCTAAGCAACTGCCGACTGACTGATAGATGAAACTTTGGGATTACTTTATATGATTGAAACGAAGGCGGTATAGGATTTGATCAAGGATTAATCCTTTGAACCAGATGTCCCGCTATAGCGGTATGTTTTCCATACAGTTTTCAAGGTCTCGGGTTCAAAGGGTTAAAAGTAATTTTTAAAGCAAAAAGATAATAGTTGAGCTAGTGTTATTAATCACTAATTAAACATGGAAAGTCAATTAATTTGAATCTGTGCTTCATATACATATAGTGTACTAGCGTCACAAAAAATAAAAAAGAAGTTTGGTCAAACTCGAAGTCAGTCCATTAAAACCAACATTGGAACTAAAAGAGAAAAGTCTCCTGGAAAGGAGATTTAAGCATCTAGCTTGACAAATCCAAAAAAAACCTAGCGTGAACAACAGTTTGGGGCCAACCAAAGTCACAACGGATATACACTATGATTGAAAATCTGCCCCACCTTGGGTTTTTCGTGAGGTTTGCCCACAGACAGAGTGTGATGATCTCATTGCCAATGATCTTGATGAGGTTGCTGTCTGGTGCAGCCATGCCGCTTGCCTTCAGCATTAAGTCATGTGTACCAAGGTCAAGCTTATCCTTCAGGACACTTTGCAGGGAAAAAATTGTCTGCGCGAAAAACACAATGCACAATACTAATAAACAATAGAATTAGAGCATTAAGGCCTTTTGAACAATCAAAATGAAGGTCTCTCCACAATTTAAGAATTTCTCCAGCACCAAAATCCAACTCTTTTAGAATGAGCTTATTGACACAATGTCATGCTAATTTGAAACAAAATCATCAAAATATTGGCTGAGTATCAAGATGAGATTCAAAAACCACGCAGGTAGCATGACTCACTGCATGAGTCATGCTGTTAACGAATTTAAGAAGTTTACCGGCCATACCTTGACCGGTAGATGCTTAAATATTGTGCTGAAGTGAAAACTCCTATTAATTAGCATGCAAATCAAGTTTCATTGGTTACGTTGTACTTATTCCTCAAAGAACTGAGCCATCTCGGAACTAACTTCTCTGTGTTGTTGTTTCCTAGCGTCTGTTAAGTCGGAGTTCATCGTGTCATCCAACAGATACTCCAGTTCATCAATCAGCTACAGAATACAACACTATGATCACAATTTACGTCTTCAGCATAAAATTAACCATAGTAAAAAAGGAACTTCTTACGTGCACAATGCACATGCAACATGGTACATAACGTCTTTAAGTCCTGCTACGAAGAAAAAAATCCAAATTCTAATAATCCGAAAACTTTCTTATGTGCATCTTTTTATAAACCTGTTGTCCGGATTGAATTCATATTTAATTTATTTCCATTCATTCATTTATATCCAGAATTAGTATTGCCTCAATGTATATTAAAGTCTTTCGTTATTATCAGTTTGTATTATCAGTATTGATACAAAATCAATTTATAGCTGAACATGCACTTATTTGTACTAGTGCTATTGATACCTGAAGCACAAGAGCCGCTTCCTTTAATATAATTTCAAAGTCGATGTTCCTAACATCTTCCTTCCACAGCGTCAGATACATGTTGATCTCTCCGAGAATCGACGGATCAGGTGAACCATCGCATCGCATATATCTAGCCCACTGCATAAAAAACACATAACCAGAACTCCAAATAAAACCTGCCAACAATATTATAGCTCAATGACAAAAATTATAAGCTATATACTTCTACTCCGACTTTACGTCAAGCACAATCACCCCCTGCATCACAAAGGAAAGCAAACACATTTGCAAACATAGTCTCTGGAACTATTCATGAATAAATTAAGTTTCTGGAGCCAGTTTGGTTGGGTAGATGCTATTTTAAAGATAAAATCAATGAGACAATAAGGGTCCAGTTCGGCTGAGAGTTCTGATTGAGAGGACATTGAGGCAGACGGACATATGGATAATGTGGATGGAGATCTGGAGTTAATTTAACAATTAAAGCAATTATTGACTAAACTGTTAAGAAAGGGTCTCACTGTTGACAGATGCTTTATAAGTGTCTGGGTATAATACGAAATCCTTCAGCTAGTAATGCCGATGGAGACATCTGGCCACAGTCTCTCAGTCTGTGCACTCAAAAGAACTTCTCCTGTCCTTCTGATCTATGCACATGAGCTTTCAGCATGCGTGCTACCGGTTAACTACATTCACATTGGTAAGGCTGACTGAGGTAACAATGATGGCTAACAACAAATAATATTACGTGACTAACGGCTGATAAGCAGCATACCTTAGCGGCTTTACGTGCTTCTAACTTTTCTGCATAGAGTTTGTTGTAGTTGTTCATAAGGATTGCATCCAGTTCGGCCAATTGACCTTTTCGTTTCTTCCGTTCCTTCAATAACGAGTTCACACATAAAATCATAGTTAAATAGAGCTTCATTAATCACAAATGATTCTCAAACTCAAAACATTACTGCATTTCCAGTGTCTTTCAGTTTCTGTTCATTCTGCTGATTCTTTGGTCATGTAGTTAGGTCAGGACTAGCATTACCTTATTTTTGTCTCAAGTTTTAGTTTCAGTTATCATTAGATTCACATCCTAGTTATTATTGGTTAAAGTTATTTCAACAAATTAGTTGAGTTATTTCTCAAAGTTGTGATTTTTCTTTTAAAAAAACTAAAACTTTCACATCGCATTTTAAGTTTCGTCAGCTACAGTTCTAATTCATACGAGACTTTATAATAGCAACTTTTCAAGAGGACTACTCAGAGGTGTTCCTAACTCTTTCTAGCGAGGCTAAAGAGAACAGTTTTAGACAATTGAAGAACACATGAGCTTCAATTCTTCGTTCAGTGATAATCAGTAAAACAAGTACTTTAAAATGCTCAATGGCAGAAAGCAGATCACACATCATCACAATAAACCAGCAAGATTGTAAGCTCAACAAAAACAAAGTTTTCAGCGATGGTTAAAATGTTTTTAAGAGAATAATTTGACAGCGACTAAGGTTTGGTACTTGAGAGATCAGTAGGTAAGCATCACACACTTAGTAGTGAAAACTTTTGTTAAGTGATTTATGAAGCAGAATATTTCTTATAAGTGGCACTAGTAAGAATAAATCAGACATCCTCAAAAAGATATATAAAAGAGTTCTGTTGCATGACTATTAACAAACCTCTGTTTCCAAGCGTCTCATCTCTTCTCCTTCGATTAGTTCCCTTTCTTTCCTCTCGACATCCTCACGCTCTGCCCTAATCCTTGCCTCTTCTAAACGATGAAAATTCATAATGACAACAAATGAACAATGATAGTAAAATAATATTTAAAGAAACAGACTGGTAGATCTACTCGTTTCTACATTGTAAGTAGCGTATATGTACATTTACAAAAAATTGAATTAGAACCAAGGCCAAAAAATTATGAAACAGTAGGTGGCTGACTTTATTTAAAAAAAGTTATTTAATAACTTAGGCTGTGCAGTGTACAAACTGGATAAACATTCAAATCATTTCACAGAAAAAGATTGCTCAGTAGATATTTCACTGCAATTCGAACAACATTCTGAATCTATGTCTTGATTTAAAATCTAAAATGGCAGACTTAGAAGTTTGAACCCAAGTAAATGAATGTGTAATTGGGGACAAAATATAGTTGATCATTATTATGCAATATAACTCTTTACCAAAAAGAGAGAATAGAAAGTGCACCATGCTCAGTAGGTATAGTTCTTATTGTCACCCGATCCTATGCATTGATTTCAATACCAATTTTAAACATAATCTATTAACGACAAATTCAACATGTCTGGCCTTCTTCTCTCGCTTTTCTTTCAGCCTCTTCTTTCTGCTTCTTTAGTTTCTCGCCCTTTGTCAAAGGTTTCTTTTCGGGTTTGGGCTTTCCTTTTTTAGGCTAAAATAGAAAACAAATAAACCATAATAATTGCGACCTACAGCAAGTTCTACACAGAAATTTCTTGAACTGAAAAGTTTATGAAATCGTTTATAATTATTATCCTCATGAGTATTTTGATGCCATGTTAAAATATAAAACTATCCTCAAAACATAAGTTGACCTATATTAAGAGCTTACCCTCACATAACACCAGTTGCAGCCTACCAAGAACAGTTTGCCATCGTATTAACAAAGATGTTGGGAGTAGTCTGCAACTATAACATCTTTGGTATTAAGGCAGATATTTAGAAATAATGAAAGAAATGTATTGCTTTCATAAAGCTTTAAAAACTCTTTATTTTGTCGAGCTACCTAAGTATTTTAATCATACAAACGGTGCACCACTTTAAGAGCGACTCCACTTGTTCACAATTAAGCTCCAACGCCTAAGCCTCAATAATTTTGTTGCAATTGTTGTGAGGGTCGATTAGTCAGGATAGGCTAAGTGTTAGTTTAGTGTCGTCTTTCGTACATTCTGCCGGATCTTCCAAGGCAGAAGACTGCCAGAAGTACGACACGAGAACCGTTGGTACCCCAACACTGCTATTACGCCTCCTTATTTTCTGCATGCATATTGTGATACAATTTGCTCTGATAAAAAATTAAATTACGAAAAAATGAAGCTGACCAACTCACCATTTTATCGTATTAAAGTATTCACTACTTTTTTGTGATTAAACTCCAACTTTAAAACGAATCTTCCACTTAGACCCAACGCAGCTTGCTGAGCAACGGTTACTATATACAAAGAAAACATAATTTTAGCGGAAGCAATGATGGAATATAGAACGATGATGGATTGAGTACGATTCCTGATAAAGTAAGTAAGTATATACTTTATTGAACCGCCTGGATCCACTACGGGAACATCAGATAAGAATTTATCTTAGTGTTTTTTAGCATTAACTGAATATAGGCCTACATGCAAAATATAATATTTCTTATAGGTTCTTCCACGCAACTTTAATGACCGATCGTAGCATGGCTGCATCGTAGGCGCAAAGACTACTAGACTAAGTGTAAATATAGGCCTAATTATATAGGCCTGAGTTAGGCGGCAGGCTTAATGTCCTTTAGAAGATTTTGTATAAGGCCCATTCTTTTTCAGACCGAATATTTCATGCAGTTAACTTGGTTTTGAAGGGTTCTTGTAAAATTAAAATTCAAGAAGCTTTGTTTTTATTATTTCTATAATTATGACAATTATGCCAATTGTTTTCAGTCGATCTCGGCTTAAAACACATCTATTTAAGAAATAACTTGTATCAGAATACAAGTTCTTAAGTATAAAAGTAGTTACTTTGCTCTCTAAGACTACGATTTATCATTTTTATTCTGACCATTAAATCTCCAAGATTTCAAGATGGTTTAAGACTTTCGCATCATGGACTTTCGTCACGGCACCGAGCAGTGCGCTTCTAACCACTTGATAAATTGTATGAGAATGGAAGATCTTACGTTTAAAAGTAGTTTGTCCTCTAAAACTATGATTTGTGATTTTGTCCTGACCAAGCTTATTCAAGACGGTTTAAGACTTTCGTCACGGCACCGAGCAGTGCGCTTCTAACCACTTGATAGCTCAGTGTGTGTGTGAGGGCGGCCATCTTGGTGTTTTGTGATGCATTCATGAATTTATAGCATCAGCCTAAGAATAGGTATAACAGCTTCTTCTGGGGATATCGGGGGTTGAGCCATCGTTCCATCTGCAATCAAACTGGACAAGATACCCGAATATCTCAAAGACACAATGGACTGGCTGATGGGGTACGTACTCCGTCGTCGTTTCCCCTTAGATCACGTTGCATTAACCGGTAGCCTTGTAGCTTTGATTATGCGTCGTTGGAGGTCGTTCGACTGAACAGCTGCTGCTGGGTTGCTAATGTTACGGCGAATGCATTGTTGTGATATTTCGCGTTGACTGATCTATCGCCTTTTCTAGTGTAATGTAAGAAATCTCGGCAATCTCCCAGTTTAGCGCTATTTATTACGTACGCGTAAGACAGTAGGTGGACTGACTGAGGCATGGCAATGCTGCTGGTGAAATAGAAGTGGGATGACGACAAAGTTGTTGACAATAAAATGATTATTATGAGTTGGATGACGGATGAAAAGACTGGCAGTAAAACAAAAGCTGGAATATGGATAGAGTACGCTAAAACGATGTAAAGCGTGCATGATGGAGAGGGGGGGAAATGTTCGTGTAAAAATGAAACAGGATTGCTAATCAAATGGTTTTTAGGAAAAGAAGAAATGATTTTGATGATAAGGTTGATAATAAGATAAGAAGTTGCATTATAGGTTAGAAAATAATATACGACTGATGCGATATGCTGGTACGTGCTTAATAAAAAGCACTAAACTGGGAGATTACCAAAATCTTTGTCAAGCTTGGCCCCATAAGCTGCTTGTACCAGCTCACTGAACAGTGCTCATACTTGTTTAAGGACAGAAGATGGGTAGGCTCGTCTAGTATAATGCAAGACATGCTACCAATGAAGATTTTGGCTGTGTGCATTATAGTAGGTGTTTACCTACGTTCATGCGTTGTAGACATTAACGTATGAACCCTAATTCTGGGCAATTAGACCATAATTATCTGCGCTTAATGGGCTTCTTCATTTGCTTCACCAGCATTCATAATTCCTGACTTACTAATCATGCTCGATTACTCATCATATCCACCATCACTATAATCTTCGTCGTCATCTTCATCATCATGATGTATACTCTCATTGTTTTGATCATCAGGATCATTGGTTTCCTGATGTTATTTTCAGACATAAGTGCACAATTATTGATGTAATGAGAAATATCAACAGGCTCATAAATTGTTATTTAACAATCATAATATTGTCATCTGGTCTTTGTTCGTAAGCTTTGCCTTTGCCTCCAGGGATGGATTGAATCATCTTTCGCTACAACAGTGCAATTTGCTATATAGGGTGATATTATCTTGCTAATTTTTATCATTGATTGTGTTCATTATATATATTCAGAATAGAGTACTTAAAAAAAATAATTGAGTAATGATACACGTGCGCACTCGTAGCCACCCAAGATTTAGGGAGCAGAGGGAGAGAGATGAGAGGGAGCTGTCACAGAGTGAAGGGCCAAATGCTATCAAAAAGAAAATTACATTTTTATACATTTTTATACACTTAGACGAGTCACTTAGCGGCAGCAGTTTCAACAACAAAGCCATCTGCTTTTTATAATTTGATGAATTGCAAAAGGTTTTGACTGAGGACTCAGTTTTTGTTGGTTTACTTTAAAGCTTGGGTGGATAAATGTTGTGAGTCTGTTGTAATTGAGCCAGGTATCAAAGATGAAAGTTGATTATACACAGCGTCTGTCATTGCATGGAAAATTTCAATTTTAGCAGTCATTACACAGTACTTGAGTAAGATTGTTTTTGTGTGTCTAGTCTAACGACTGAAGTGTGTTGGGACAAGGGCAGGAACTTTGCAGAAAGATTTTGGATAATTGTATCAGCGTCTGCTGGCTTATCGATGATCCATGAGGTCCTTATCAGTTTATGAGTTGTCTGCACCTGATGTCTTCATGTGACCTGCTTTTCAAGAAATGTATTGATCTGTCTCTCCTGTTAGCACTTCACGTCACTGTGGTCCACATGCATGGAAGTCTTTATTTCACGAAATAAATCCCTGACATTTTTATAGCACACTTAGAAGTCTTTAATATATTATTTTGTCACATTGGAATACTGTGTAAAGTCTGGACATGCTTGCCAATCTTTATACCATATATGTGTATAGTTAAATGTTGATATGAATGTGGTACAAAAAGCACTTGAAAATAACTGTCTAAATTACTGTTTTTCTGCCATGATAAATACCACATCACGAGCAGGTTTCTTTACGGTGCTGATTCTGAGTCGAAGTTCACATGCCATTGAAGCACCACATGCAGGACTATAGGTAGGCATACTATGCCACCTGGCCTGAGAAAGTAGAGTCTATATCTAGGCTATGGAACTTTATCTAATATTCTTCTTACTAGTGTCTTATTCATTATACTAATCCTTCTCGCCACTGAGCACTGGTGAGTGAAGGACTTGCTCAATATGTCTGTGCAGTGGCTTGACGTAGATGTGAACCTGCAACCTTCCACCAGTACAAGGCACCGAACACTCCACTATTGTTTGGTTGATTAGCCACCCACTGATTGTCATGTGAGAGCATTAACCAGCTGACTACATCTTGTGATGTAGTCAGCTTTGTTTTAGACAAGCAAACCAAGATAAGATGTAGACGAGGCAATGATGCAACCGTATAGATCAAAATGATGAACAATGTAAAAGCAGGATGAATAAAAAATGAATTGACTACAAAAAACTGAGACTATCGGTTTTTCAAGATTCAAGAAAACGATAATCATAATTAGGCAATCATTAGGTATCCAATCAACTTCTGCTACATACCCATCAGTCTACTAATGGTTTGGATATGTCAGTTGACAGAATACCTCACACTGTGCTATATGCAAGAGAGAAACAAAGGCTATGCCGGATCAACAACGCAAAAGAAGACATGACATCACTAGGACTAATGCTACGGGGAGGGGGGAAGGAACCTGACAATTGACTGAGTACAATGGAGATCATTTATTTGTACCCATCGTCACCAAATTGCTGGCAATAGGAAGTGATGATGATGATGTTTATTCTTGTGATGCATAGGATGCTCCAGCAAAGATGCATTTGTTGCATGACCTAAAATCATTCATTCTCCGTCAGTGAGAGCTTTGTAATTATCCTTGATGGTGTCTCTAATGCATGGAATTCCTGGCAGTTGGTGTGATTTATTTGCAAGGGCAACCCCTCACTGGACGTCCATAAAATTTGAATTCATGACCGGCTGATGAAGGGATGTCATAAGGCCAAGCTATCTTGAAACCAATGTTTATCATGTTTGCCCGGGCCTCTGAGAAAGCACTAGTTTTATTGCATTGCATTGCATTCGAGTATTTATATTGCGCCTCTCGTAGTATGAACTGCTTAGAGGCGCTCCCGACTACAATACTGAATTGCTGATGCTAAGTCAGAGTTAACGAAGCGCCTCATTTACTATGCCACCCGAAGAAAGAAGGTTGACTTTGACTTTACCTGTACGGGAGGCTACGGGAATTGCTTTTAGATCTTATTTTCTTTGTTCCAGTGTCTCATCCTATATAGTACCCCTCCACACAGAGCAATTGTGAGTGAAGAACTTGCACAAGGCACCTGTACAGTGACCTGAGGTATAGATTTGAACCGGCAACCCTCCGGTCACAAGGTGCTGAACATACCACTGCACCACCACTCCTCAAACCCAGACCTTAAAATAAGAATTCACTCATCACCCGAGTTTGATTGTAAGATTCTGCACTTTTTTTGGTATTTCCTGCTGGAGTTATGCATTGCAGTGTGTGTGTGCTGTTTTGTGTTAAGTATATTATGCAAGATTGATTAGTATTAGATGGTTGTATATGCCTCTGATGCCTGATTTGGCTCTCTGTATTACTGCTGTTATTGTTGAGCACCTCTGTTGAGTTCGCTTTGAGGGGGGCTATATATTATATCGTAGTGTAGTGGTGAAGGTCGCCGCCTTGCAACCGAAAGGTAGCAGGTTCGTATCCCACCCGCCGTGTAAGGACCTTGAGCAAGTTCTTCACTCACAATTGCTCATTGCGCTTCGGCATGTAAACTCCGACACACCTCCGGGGTGTGGTCGGGACCGCCTCTGAGTAGTAGGAGACTTGAAGGGGCGGTATAGAAATGTGTGAATAAATAAAATAGATAAATATAAAGAGAGATTTACATTTACATATTGCTGTTGGTTTTAATATATGCTATATAGTTTTTGTGTCAGTGTATGATTGTAGCAACAGCTGCAACACTATATTTCGACTGAACATTTAATCGTTTATTAATTAAATAATATCCTATTGTACCAATCACACAATCAGTCAGTTCTTTTTATTGATTCAAGATATAAAATAACAAATTTAAAAGAGAGTTATTGTTTGCTCAACCAGTTATGTACAACGCACTAAACGGAGACCCAGAACCAATTCTACAGAATATTGAATAGTCGCTGTGTCCGATGTGGATTTAATGTAGGAAATATTTTATACTGATTTTAAGCTGGTTGTTTGTTAGTCAGTATGATCAGTCAGCCATTCCTTGTTGAAGTCCGTGCTTTGTATTCCGACTGTATGGCAGACTGGTTTTGGAAGGCACTGATACTCTTTATTAGTGTTCTGGGAATTCTGGGGAGGAAGTAAGGATGGAAGGCAAACCAGATTAGGGGTCAAGCAACCTGGAACTGGTACCTGACGTCAGGGCTGGCCTGGTCCTAGGAGTTGCTGTGGTAACCGCCATGTCACTGTGATGACTGTGGGATCAGCGAGCTATAGCTATATCTATGCACTTGCAATTATCTGTAGGCTGCCAATGGGAGATATTGTACTATCTGAGGAAATATCTTTGGCTGACTGCTGATAATAATGAACGATGATCATCAGGGCCTGGAGCCAGGAAATTAACCACATCTTTTATGGTAATCAGCCTCTATGTATAGCACAATCACTTTGTTCGAGAACTCTTGAGCGTTTAGAAAACGACCTCCTTTTCGAGTGCCAAGGTAGGTAGATGGTCTGGAAGTTGGAGATGGTCCTGGAAACAGGAAGCGGCTAGGGTATGAAGGAAGGGCTTCTTTGCTGGTGGCTTGGATGTAGGCCACATTGGTTACATTCTTTAGAGATGCAAGCAGATGTTCACAGCATTACTCCACTGGTGTCCGTTCACAACATAATTTACTCTAGAGAGTTAGCACACTGTGATTTGTATTCAGACAAGAAATATAAGAGCATTCCTTTGAGCTATCACTGAGGCAGCCCCATGGGTGTAAGCAACACGACTTCATGTTCTTAGCCTCAGAATATGAGGGCAGGTGGCCAGTCCTCTCCCTTACCATCTCATCATCCCACTGACAGTGTCATCATAATCATATTCATTGTGTACCTGATACACTTTGACAATAACACAAAGTAATTACAAAAGAGTTATTACAATACCCATTTGATATACATGGTTTATAACCAGCGCGAGGCTGTATCCTATCTGCATGATTAAAACTGGGCTGTATAAATAATCAAATGTTGCAGTTTATTTGACTGCACCATGTGTAAGTGCGGTATTGATCCGGCTAAAGATGTCATAGGGTGCAGAATAATAATTTTAAGAGGCCCGTGTCATTTATAGAAGTTTTAGAAGTTCATTTTGTTTTGGCTGATAGTACTTGAGGGACATGCTTGACTGCTTGATGACAATGATATTATGTTTGTAACTGATTATCGTTGTCAGTTTGGTTCAGCTTGAGATGTAATTGATGTGACCTTTAATAGTTCTGGGCTGGATTTAGAAATGGGCTCTGTTTAATGTTTACAAGATTTGCCTGTATTTATAAAATGAAGCTTGTATGCTGTTAACGAAGACTCAGACTCGGTAGTATATCCGCCTTCTTTAGTGTTACATAAAGCAGAACTCATGGCTGTTCTGATCAGTTACTTCTGCTGAAAGTAACATGGCTCTTACTGTGTCTGGCCTCTAACACAGCAATTTGGCATTTAAGGGCTGCTCTGCAATCCAAGTATATTTATTTTGCCACAGTTACCAGCTAAGTATTTGAGCAATCTGTATGTATACATGTATGCTTTGTGTATAATATCAATACACACAACCCAGTTATAATGATGCAGTTGGTATATATATATATATATTATATATATGCAATGAATATGGAATATATATTATATGTATATACAATTTATACATACAACTATATACAGACTGAAGGATTCCAGGATCTGTAAATTGTTCAGGTTAACTTATTCGTTTCTAGTCTGCACATGTCTGACCTCCTTCTGTCTCTCTGCATTTCCAGAGAGTTGTTTGTTCGCATTATATTATATTACATGCACATGCTTGAATTTATATTGTATTGTATTTATAGAACTCTAATGTGCCTCATTCAGTACGATCTAATCAGAGGCCCTTCCAGGCTTCCAGTGTGTTGGGCCCGGTTAGTATAGATCATTTCTAACTTCTAAGAAGCAGTAGTACTTCCAGTCAAGATCACGAGTCAGTGAAGAAAGGTCATTCCAAAGCAATGGACTAACAGGCGCATAGCCACAATGCTAGGCAGTAGCAGTTAAAAAAACGAGACACCAACAGGTCATAATGGCCTAGAGAACGGTGCTATATATATATATATATTATATATATATATATAGCACCGACCTCTCTGGTACATGCTTTCGTTCTTAGTCGCCTAAACTACTGTTCCTCTCTCTATGTTGGTCTCCTACGGGTTCGGGTCGAGAAACTGCAGCGAGTGCACCGGGCTGCGGCCCGACTTATTGGAGGACGCGCCAAGACTGACA
>JAQFXW010002810.1:0-12606 GCA_034693945.1 Dendrobaena attemsi
TGTGATCGGGACCGCTTCTGAGTAGTAGTGGACTTGAAGGGGCGGTATAGAAATGCACGAATGAATGAATGAATGAAGGCAGACACATAGCAGACAGCAAATAAACAGACCACAGTGGCACAGACAAAGTTAGAAGACCACAGACAAATCGAACAGACCATATACACAGAGAAAGCATGCAGACCACCGACAGACCAGACACACCCAGGAGACAAAGGAGACAGCAAGAGATAGGTTTAAAGAAAGCTATTAGTTCTTTGTTTGTCAACAAGTGCGTTTTGCCAGTTTGCAATGCCAACAATAAACTAAAGTGATCGGCTGATTCATTAAGTGGCTAAATGAAATGGCTTTCTACAAAACGCATTGGTCAGTCTCTAGTGAGCTGATGCAGCATATTAAGTCATGTTAGTATGACTATTACAATTCTTTCAACAAGCCTTCAATCTACTTGTAGACAAAGTTTAGATCGGTGAAAATTCCAAAATTTATATCGTTCAACAAACTCTTGAAGTATGGAATGGACGCTGACATTCATTCGATCGATCGCAATAACTTACCTTTCCATCTTCTGAGTGGAATTCTTCTTCTTCACAGTTCAGTAGTTTTGCCAGTCCAAAATCTGTGATTTTCACCTGATTTGGACTTTGCACTAAAAGAGACAACGAACATATGTGTGTGCATGACCACTCTGCCACTTTACATATTCTTTAAGTGGTTACCGACTTTCCCTTTACAAACTTTTAACCTTATCTGATTATAAATAAAGTTATTGCATCCCTTCAAGCTGAATGCAATGAATATCCACGCACACACACCTACGCAGTACGCAAGCACATACATACACACAGTCATATCCATTATGGAATACTCTTTGACAAGTCCTTCCTATAAATAATATGGTCATTCCACAGGTGGCGTCAACTAAACTTCTGCGTGTGCGCACATAACTGAGCAAGCCCTTAGTTAAGGCCCTTAGTTAAGTGTTTACTGTTTACTAGTTTTACTTAGTTTGTGCCCGTTATAGATGCCCGGCAAGCTTACAGGTTACCTGTCGTCACCAATTAAGCGTTGTAATAGGCCCCTTTTCAGCGGGACATTTTGTCCTTTTTGGGGTCCTTTTGTTTTCCTCAGATCGACGTTGCAAATCTCACGTGAAAACAAAATATCTGTACACATAACTACATAATTGTCAATGTCACATTTACTTTTGCCTGGAAGCAATAAATGAATAGAACTAAATTGAAAAAAATCGTCCTAACGAAGTAAAGGTGGGACGGAGCTCTTGCCCGACCTACTGTATATACAACTAAAACTCACCCAATACGTTTCTGGCGGCTAGATCTCTGTGGACAATGCCAAGGTCTTCAAGGTACTTCATCCCCTGCAAGAATTATACGACAATCCAATATGACATCTTATGAAAAAACGCAAAAAGCAAAAATTGAATAAAGAATATTTGATGGTAGGCCTACATTCTACTTAGAGCCTATTTATCTTAAGATTGAGAACGAACATGTTTTCGCCTATTTAGCAACTAAAATGCAGGATCAACGATATTTTTCAGCGGTAAGTACCTTAGCTATCTGGACGCTCCATAGAAGCAAGGCTCTGGATCCAATGTTGGATTTCTCTTTGCGCACATAGCTAAGCAGACATCCGAGAGGCATCAGTTGAGTGATGAGCATCATCTGAGCTGTCATGCAAACAGCCAGGATGCGGACGCAGTAGGGATGACAGACGGATGCCATGATCCGAGCCTCGTCCAGAAGTTCCACGTTCTGACTTGTATTCGAAGATTCCGTGAGAACTTTAATGGCGACTGGGATCTTAACGTTCTCCTTCTCTGGAATCCAGATTCCCTGAACAGCATTTACAGAAATTGGAAAAGGATGAATTTACACGTAGGAACTGATTTACTGTCAGATAGATTTTAGCTGAATTTCTTCGTATAATGGAAACCAATTGCAGTAGTCCAGGTGATTTGTATAAATATCGAGCATCTAATTTACAATTCGGTTGAATCAACAGATTATATTTAATAGCAGCTTTCAACAGAAATGTCGCATTGATACATTAGTTGACGCACGCGGAATTCTACTACATGTCTGGAGAAATAATTAACTGAAGCGCACCGTCATGCACTGACTAAGAAGGAACTTACCTTATAGACAGTTCCAAAAGCACCGGATCCAATCATGTTTCCTCGACGTAGCTCTGATTCCTTAACGATTCGCAACAAAGACATGTCTGGTCTCGCTTTGCTGGCATTTAACATTGGAATCTAACATGTAATGCAACAGATTTAATGTCAGCTCCGTATACATCACTGGACTGCTGCTTCCTGTTTATTGTTTGTTTAGGATAATAACAGCGTAGTTATCTATAACCGGAGTGTAGTTTACAACTCTGTTTTAGCCTTAGGTCTATAGGCCTATCTTCATGCAATTTGAAATGGAAAGAATGGTTGGAATCTCAAAGTGTCACAGCTTCTCTTTCAAGGACAAACATCCGCATCGTTAAAATGTGTAAATTAATGAGTAAATTTCTACTTTACTGATAAGATTTCCCTACCTTCACTTAACAACTTTACCTTACATTGCATCATCTTTTAAGTTAGGCCTAATAGTTCAGTATACCCGGCTTACTGCCAGGTATCCATTTATGAGAGGACATTTATAAACATGGCCAAGTCACATCAACCGAAAGTAATTCGGTGCCTTAACTGATGTCAAGTAAGCTTATAATAATATATAGAAAAACTGTGTACAGTAATTAAGCCACTTCAAAACTATAATCGATTTCAAGAAGTTTTACATCGTAACATTTTTTGTATTTTATATTTTTCTCGATCTATTTTAAACGGAAGTTTTCAGTAGGCCTAGGTCTATTTATCTCATTTATGAAGATATCGTGGCTCTGTCGCACAGTGTCGCGGACATGAGAAAACTTCCCTATAAGTGAAGTAGTAGCAATTAATTAGATGGATTTAAAAGGTGTTTACTGAGCTATAGTATAATGAAACTGCATAACTACAATAACTGTTATATTTGCATATATTTTGGGTAAATGTAAAATAGTGCGTTCTGTCATTATGGTCTATACCTCATCATTCGCTAAAACGCTTTCCTTCAGTCTTCGCAGTTTCTGCTTTCGCCAGAAGGTGGCAAAGATGACGACGACGATGGCAACAATCAAGAACAGAAAGATAAAAAGTGGAATGGCGGTTTTTGGTTCTCTGGCAACATTTCAAAGCAGAAAAACAGCATAGTAATTATACAATAAATACAGCGGAACGTAGTTATTCATGACCTCAATTTAGTTTTTAGACATAGTGTCATAGTTCTTACTCTCAACACCTGTGGTGATTCGTTTTACATCTTGAAAACGTTAAGTTGGTCTATACATTTATAGACCTATGTCACTCTGTCCATAAGCGGGTTTTCCGTAATGCTTTTCTTGTCATCCTTCATTTCTCTTTCCACTGTTGTTCTCCATCTTTCCCAGTTCATCCGTTAGACTGTATGACTTCATTTTCTGGATAAATGCGACGAGACTTTCCAGGTGATGCAATGATTCTCGAATGGACTCTTTAAATCACAGAAATGCATGATTCGCAGTCTTCACAGGCGCTGCTAGGTGCTACAGGAGCTTGACTGAAACAATTACCCTAATAATATATATAGAAAGTCTATAGAAGTTATTGAGAGGAATAAATGTTCTAGAGGTGTAATATAATATTACTAACAGCGGTGTGGAGCTCTTCAAGGCGGCTACGCAGAAAAACTCTGTGTCGTTGATGTTTTGATAGCTGTTATGCTCCGGTGGACAACTATCGGCGCAGTAAGAAGACTGCAGCAATCAAATCAAAAAGACCGTTTACAACAAACTCACACCACGTCTATTTGCAAAAAATAACTATGCACTTCGCAAAAACTGTAGAGTCTATAGAATACAAGTTTGAACTAGGCTACTTAATGATGATTCGACTTTTATTGTGCTTAATTATTAATCCCAGCTGAGTAAATCCGTCAAGGAAAGGATACAGTGGTACAATCAGGCAATTTGTAATCATTCCTTCTTTTTTCTACTCAACATCTAAGCCAGGATTTATGCTATTTCTCCACCTAATCACTTCATTCCAGCAGTTGGTAATTGGTGACCTCTCTAATTGCAATTATGTTAGGCCTATTTGTGTTTATTATCATACTGGCTGGCAGACTGCACTAATAATAAATTAACAATATGGGGAAATGGCTAATGGTTAAATGTTTAATAGCTTAAATGTTTGATGGCAGAAGATAGCGTGCATGCCTCGCTAGACGTGTCGTTTTCCAAAGCTTGGACGGCGTCCTCCCGACTGGAATGGATTCTGACAGTGCGACACAGCGGACAGTTGTACTTCGAGGGACCATGGCAGCGCTTGCATTGCGAGTGGCATGGCCGACAGACCTTGTTTCCAGCGTCGTAGTAACCGTCGTCATAGGAACAGTTGCCAACGCATTCGAACTTCTCTGGTCTTGCCGCCGAAGTTGTCTGGTTGTAGTTGTGACATTTAATGCAATCGGACGCTTTATTATTATCAGCGCATCCATTGCACTCTGGATGACACTTGCGACACGTTTGCTGTCACAAGGACAATCATAGACAGTGCAAACAGCCACAAAAAATCACTTCGTTTATATGCAAACATTGAATAACATTAACAAATATTAAACATTTATTATTTACTACAATGAATTTAACTTTATATATGTAAACAATAAATATATATCTACAACCCTGTTACACACCTACCTCAGTCTAACTTCTTTTAAATTCTAAATTAATATAGTGTTATTTGTTTAATTAATTATAAAAGATTGCTGTAATAATATTATACTACAATAAACTTATAAAAATGTAACAAAATTGACCGAGTCCAAGTTCAATCGACAAAAAAGTCTAAACAAGTCCTGGGTAATCGTTCTGGAACTCCTTTGTGAGTGACTTAAAGGGCGCTTTACAAAAGCTTATATACCATCATGTGCAATTGTGCATACATATAAATACAAAGGTAACAAGGCAAATACTGTGTATTTTGTTTGAGCAAAAGGGCAAGAATGCCATAACAGGAGATTAGTAGAGGCGTATGTGTGTCACACCATTGTCTTATCTAGGCCGTCAATCTTGATGGTGTATAGACTCTTGTAGAAGGTCTTATCGCATTCACTCAGATTCATCAGGCAGCGCATCACGTGGTTATCATCGATCATGAGAAGTCCCATCCGACAGTCCTTACATCCATCGACCGACTGACTTTGCCTGAAATGTAAGTTATAACAGTCACGTGTCGGTCTATCTCGCACTATAGTAGAAAAGAGGTGCACAGCTGTAACCGAGAATCATTTCTGAATAAGTACTGCAAAAATTAACCTAGCAACAATAATATATATAGTAAGCATATTGATAATTCATATACGGCACAATGTATGTTTACATGCAAATATCGGCAGCCCCTATAATTATATATATATATATATATATTATAAGCCTATATTTCTAGAATTCGTGTGCACTTTTCCTGTAAATGATAAGAGTCTGGTTTATAAAGTAATATTACTTCATTCAAACCGTCATCGCAGTGTAAATTAATATACTGGTGCTATATGTACATTGTACACGTTAAACGGTTAAAGCAAACTGTCAATGATTAATAACGACTAACTGTTGGCTTTAGTAGTTGTATGCAAGAAGGCATTGTGAACTTGTAAGGGCATGCATAATAATATGTACCTACCTAAGAAGTGATCCCTCTCCATGACACTCTTTGCAAGCGCTGTGGCACTGTTGACACGTTCCATTCAGATCGCTGTAGTATCCCGAAGGACATTTAGATAAACACGTTTCATTGTGCTGGACGTGCTTACATGCAACGCATTGGTGCTGACCCTGTAAATGTAACCCTTCAATTGCAATCGATATTTATGCAGCTCATCTATGTATAATCTAGAGGATGTCAATAAAGGCAATTATCTTAGCGACTTTGACTTATTATGTAATAGAGGACAATGCTAAACCTCTGAACCAATTACATCGCCAAATTGGAATTTTCTTTCAGTCAGTTATAGATTAAGTTCGTATCTCCTAAACAGAAGATCTATGGCATTTGAAGACTGTTTTGTTTAGTCGAAGTTAGGCTGAGAGGCGGGAGCGCTTCAGAGTAGGCAGTATTGAAGGGGCCTTACACAAGTTTACTGTAGTAAGTGTTAAATAAATAATAATACATTACTTATATACACATTACATACATACAGTCATACATACATGTATACATATATGCATACATACATACATACATACATACATAAAGACATAGATACATACATATTATGGCGCGCGGAGTGTAGTGGTGAAGGTCGTCGCCTTGCAACAGAAGGGTTGCAATTTCGAATCCCACCAGCCACGTAAGGACCTTGAGCAAGTTCTTCACTCACAATTGCTCGTGGCGCTTCGGCGTGTAAACTTCGACACACCTCCGGGTCCGGGCTGTAGTCGGGACCGCCTTTGAGTAGTAGGAGACTTGAAGGGGCGTATAGAAATGTGTGAATAAATAAATAAATATTGCACACTGTACAAACTTTCCAACAATGCTACAATGTTTAAGCTAATGCGTTTCAACCTTGTTACACACCCATCCCCAGTCTAACTTCATTTTTTACCTGACTTACAATTACAAACTTCCAACGGTAACTCAGTGGACCATAATTTTGATCATATCTCTACCATGCCTTAATATACCGGTAGCATCGACGTTTTGGCTTTGTCTGAATATGGCATCGGATATTTTATAACATACGTCTCCGCTGCATCCCATATGGCATTCGTCGTGACATCTTCTACATTCGCGTGTTCCGTCTGCGCGCCTGACTGAATAGAATCCGTCTGCTGAGATGCATTTGGATACACATCGTCCATCGAGGGAGTAATTGCGACAGGACAGACAGTTGTCATCGCCTCGACCCCAACAACCATCGCTCGCGCAAAGGCTAGAACAGACTCGACCTTTCTCCGCTACAAGGCAGACAATTACACCGTTATACAGGAGGCTTCATCATTCCATTCTTATGTGCATAAGCTGGCTGGGTTAGTGCCGGCTGGTCCGTTACCCGTTTCCCATTCAGTTAGAGGAGTATTATACGTTGAAGTAGTTTGTTATTGTTATTAAACAATGAGCGACACTGTTGAGTTATAAGATTTTTCTTTACACCTAACACCTTTGAATGTGACGATATCATCTGCAGTCTTCACATAAAACGTTCAGTAAGAAGATATACAGGGTGAGCCACAAAGAATGATCCCCTACGTCTTTTGCCAATATTTTCGTTAAAAGTGGGAATATTTAAACGAAACTCTATGGGCTGCAAGGCAATTCATATTTAACCACATTTCATCAAAATATTTCAAACAGAACAAAAGTTATTCAACTTTTTGTGACGTAACCGACTTTTTTTAACGATTCAAACACGTTTCACAGTTTTCTGCTCATATTTCCGCCAAAAGTAAATACTATTTAATGAAAGTTCATTTGCTTAAAGGCAACTAATACTTACATATAGTGACAAAATTTTGTTAAAATATTTAAAAATGCACACTTTCTTGGGCGAAATGTTTTGCTTCACACGATTTTAAATCAGCAGAATTCAGTATACATAGGTGGACTCCGTAAAAGTGCTGCTACTTCTGTTATGTTTGAGATATTTCGATATAAATTGGTCCCAAGTCGTAAATAAGAATTACCTTACGAGCATAGAATTTCATTCAAATACATTTTATTTAGGAGAAAATATTAACAAAAACCGTTTAGCCTTATTTTAACCATCAAGAAACAGTGGGTGATATCACTACAAGTAGAATATTTATTTTATACGTAAATGTGAATTGCCTTTCAGCCCATAGAATTTTGTTTAAATATGCCCACTTCTAACGATAATATTGGCAAAAACGTCGGGGGATCAGTTGTTTTGACTGGCCCTGTATACTGATACATAATGCCCAGGCAATTTTCATATCTGCCATTGCACATGCCTTAGGGACATCGTTTTTAGACTGAATTATATTGACACCAGGCTATCCATTCAAGCTCATCTGAGCTGTAACATAATCAACAATTCAACATGTATATTATAATGTGCATAAATATCAGGTTATTTAATATTTAATTAGGAATTAATTAGAATCCGAATAGACTGATGATACTATTATAACTTACTGCAAAGTGGTGGCGCGGAGTTTCTCAATATTATTGCAGGACTCTGAATGTCTGGTTGTGTCAGCAATCGAGTCCAGTTGATTGTGGAAACATAGCAAAGATCCGAATTCCCTGCGATGCCTACTTTTCCTTTCCAGATCTCTCGCAACGACTTCAGATCTAATGACTGTAACTTCGTATTGCTTATCGTCACGGAATATCCTTTAGACGCCTCCCTGCAGATGTTCAAACCGACGAAACAATTATGTAGAGCCTATATTTTGAGCACGCACTCAAGAATTAGGAAAGCTACTGAAAAGATACACTGTTAGAAAGGCGGAAGAATGCTAAGCACAAGAACGAGGGAAGATGTAGAATGCCGTGCTAAAGAGAACTGGTCAAATTCTCAAAATAGGCCTACATGTAAGTATTCCAAAATACCGGTATTTTATATAGGTAAAGCACTTTTTTTTAAAGAATTGGGTTAAATTGTCCGAAACTTCCAGACAACGTTTGGTTATTTATTAGATCAAATGAATGATGTAGCAATTTCTGTCATCAAGGATTTTAATTAAGAGTCCAAGTCATTTTTGACGGGTTACAGCTGCTCCTTCATAAATTGCATATAGCCTACATATAGATGCATTCCACGGGTCAAGATATTTCCAACTGTGACCATGAAGAAGACATGATCGTATAGGGGGCCTACTGTGCAGCCTAGGCTGCGTAGGTAAACTGCGCGGATTAAATAAGAAGCCCTGCTATGAATTTATACAAACAGACGACATAATAATGACATAATTGTGTCTATGCGAACAAACTGTATGAATAATAACTTATTATGAATTATTATGTCTCTGATTATAAAAACAAAAGACAGAATGATTTTCGTGAGTAACAATGCAGTCGCCTACGTTTGACTGCAAGCGATTTCAACGATGACGAACATTTATAGGCCGTAAACTATCGTTGATAATTATAGCCTCTACTTAGACGACTAGAATCATCTACACGGAACAGTGTCGTTAGTTTTCTGGAATAAGCAGTGAAAGAAAAGACTTACTCTGCTCCAATTCCTCTAATGATGCGTAGATTTCTGAGAAACGAGAGAGATGTTAAATTCTGATGCCAGACATCCACTTCCAGGACTCCTGTTATTTCTTCCACATCTCCAAGTATCTCCATGTCATCCACCGATAGCTTCATATCATTCACACTACTGAGCAACATGCAGAGAAATTTCAAACTTGGTCACTTCAATTTCTTGTCTCGTAGAATTTATAAATATTGCAATGCTACAGTATAAGTACATTAAGTAAAATAACTGTTTAGAACGAGTGTGCTGATTGTAACGACCTTTACATTTTTGGAAAATATAATCAGATCCTTAAAACTCGAAATCTTCTTGGTAGATACTAATCTGCGCTTTCTGCAGTTGCTCTATGATGCCAAACAGCACATTCTTATAATAAAACCCTTGCTATTGACCAAGAGTGAGCAAATAATGTTGCTTCGAGTAGTGTACATTTAGAGGCTGAGACATATTTAATTTGTACAAATAGTGTCCTACCACCTCTACTAGGCCGTAAGTAGCCTACTGTTCAGAGTTTAGACATACCTGTATAAAGTGGCGTTTTTAATCTGTAGGTTTCCTTTGATTATCGTGCACTGCTTAAACCTATCGATGTTTCTGTAGTGGAGCCAGTCATCCGTGCCACGGCAGGCTGGAGACAAATGAAAAAAATAGATCAAGAGGAACGACGCAGCTCATTTGGCCTATCACATAAAGTAGAATGATAAGAATGATAATGATAACTATTTATCACCATAATACAGGCCTATAGGAAAACTGTTTTGTCTGTCGTCTAATGGCAGATCTATATATCCGGAGACCCGTCAAATGAGCACTACACAAACACGCCCCGTCAATTGCGCCCCGTCAATTGCGCCCCGTCAAAGGCACCCTCTCCCAAAATTCTACGACGAAATCAAATCACCATAACGTAGTTTAACAATTTTATTACTGGAAATAGGAATACTACGATTGTCGAACTAGTAAAAAATACCAAACTGAGGTAAACATAAAGTTCAAGTACAATCTTTGCTGACGAATGACAATAAAAATACAAGCAACAACGAAATTATAGTAAGAAAATGTCATTTGCTACAGTAAGTATCTGTCTACAGAAAGTATCTACAGATCAAAGTTGTGGCCAATTCTGTCCAGGTAGTCGAGAAGTGGAACATTCCCATACGTGCTTGACACAGCAAGCAGTCTTCGAGTCGACTGCACGTATTTACCAAGCCAAAACTGGCTATCATCAAAGAGTGAATATATAGTAAGAAGCGGGTTGCGGTACCATCTAACAGCGACGAATAAGCCCTATACACTGTAGGCTACAGTGAACAAGAAGCGAATAGCGAAGCCAGATAAAACTGACCGTCATCAAACAGTCAGGAAGAAACGCCGAGAGATGAAAGCAGTCAGAGAGCTCAGGCGACAATGTCGGGGCGCTTTAGTCGGTAAATAGTGAGCGCTAAAGTCGGGATTTTCTGGGGCGATTATGACGGGGCGCAATTGACGGGGCGCGTTTGTGTAGTGCTCATTTGACGGGGTGCCATATATCCAATCCCTGACTTGGAACATGGTTATTGCAAGAACAACTATGCTAGATAATTCTAATTCATAGTTCTATGTTGTAAAATGTTAGGTTTTATTAACGAGTTGTATATAGGCCTGGTCCTGCTGGATATGTAACGAATGGCAAAGGTTGGGTTAGATTGGTCTTGCATAGTCTGATACAAAAAAAATAGGCAAACGAATACGATCTAGAGACGTTTGATCAACTTCCTACATGATATCAGGCTATTTAGTCCGTGTGGATGTCCAGCGTTAACTGGAATCCTGACTACAGGTTTCATGATTCTTATCTTCAGTGTTCAACTTCCTCTTTTCATTTCTCCGTAGTCGACCCACCTCTATTGCTTTGAGTGCGTTTTATGAAGCTCCTCTATAAGTGATTTAGAGGTTTGCTGTAAGCATAATCTGCGCTACTGCCAGAGTGTTATTATAGGCAGCAAACGAATATGATTCTCTGCTGCTGATAGTGATGTTGATAGATAGTTTTATGAATTTTCCAGGTTTCATCAGTTGCAGTCTGACGAGTCGCAGCCGCCGTGTTGCATCTGCTCGAATTACATATAGGATTGGCTGTACTGAGTTAAAAGCATAACTCAGTTGAACGTAATGTTCTGTCTGGTTTCGCATTAGGTTGTGACCTGAAGTGAAACCTGAAGTGACGTTCTTTTCCCGGGAACGCCATTAGAAATAAGAGCCAGCCCTTGACACGCCAAACCCTGTAATTCAGTCATTCATACACTGCGGGCTTTTCACATTCTGCCCTCAGTTTTTCTGTGTCTGTTAACCCTTTAAACGCCGGAACCGAATTCTATATTTTTTTTTTAACATGGGAAACCAAAGTATTTGGCGTTTTAAGGGTTAACTCTATTTCACTCTGTCTCTGTCTCTGATTTCTGCATCTCATAACGCCTACTTCTTCTACGTATGCGGTTAGTCGGCTCGGCTCCTCACAGACTATATTATAACCAGATGTCTGCTTTTTAATTAACCATAACAAAATTAAATTTAGGCCAAATAAAAAAAACCGGTCCATTGTTTAGGCCTATGTGTACCAACATACAATGCTAGCCATTGGCCAATTAACGACAATGAGATACATGTTTACATAATAATTATTATGTTACTAATAATTTGTGAAATGATTTATCGATATAGTATCGATATTGACATTGCCCATTCCAGCGACGCATGGTCTAATCTCTTGTTATCGTTTCCAGATCTGTGCAGCCGTCTTTCCATAAAAAAAACCGGCTCAGCAGTGTGACTACAACTCTGAACATCGCGGGTTTGTGGGGTCATTATCATAAATGGGAATTCATTGGCTGGGATCTTAGCACGCAGAGAATAGCGTCGCGTTTGACTTCCCGTTTAATCCGAGCACTGTTTAAAAAAACTATTTTAATATGCGCAAATCTAGGAGGAAGGCAAACGCCCACCCCTTTGCGGTGGCCCACATTTAGAAAAAGCAGTTCAGAATAGTGTTCTTACTGACTGAACAGGATCCGACACAAGGGACGCAGGTCCTGCTGTTGTTTTCCTTGTATCCACGACTGCACTCCGTTACACACGTACCATTCTCGCTCAGCATGTTTCCTGTCAATCAATCAATCAGTTAAAATTTATATAGCGCCCATGTTGTGGGTCAAGCTCTGAGCTACATCTGTGACCTGATTCAGCGTCCTATTTCGGCTACCTCTGATCGCCCACTCCGTTCTCTAGGCCGTTTTGATCTTCTGGT
>JAQFXW010002811.1:0-12603 GCA_034693945.1 Dendrobaena attemsi
GTCGCCTTGCAACCTAAGAGTTGCATGTTCAAATCCCACCCACCGCATAGGGACCTGTAGCAAGTCCTTTGCTCACAATTGCTCAAGCGCTTCGGCGTGTAAAACTCCGACACAGCTTCGGGCTGTCGGCGGGACCGCCTCTGAATAGTAGTGGACTGTAAAAGGCAGTATAGAAATACACAAATACATACATACATACATACATATAATATGCTTTTGGACAAGTATTTACATGCACTGCCTAAAAAGACATTTGTTGTGATGCGTTAATTTTGTTTTTGAGAAATTGCTCAATAGGTTCAGTCGCTAGTTTTCGCATTTGGTTGTCATCATTCATACATCAAGCCCTCATGTCAAAACTATATACAATTCTTCAATCCCGTATTAATGTCAGACTATAGAGGCACGAATAGAGGACACAAGATGTAATTAAGTCATGGTGTTCATTGATTCACGTAAAAAGGTTCAAAGATGTAGGCCATGTGGCTATAAATCACCTGCGGTAGGCGTATAACTATGTCACATGATGATCTTCGTAATTATTTATGGATTTCGTACTTAGACACCTATAGTAATTTCTAGAGTTAGAGGTGGCCTGTGGAAGATAATTTCAGCGAACTGGCCCGCACTAACCTTAATGCTGTCCTAGTCTGTTGCCACCCAACAATAATTTTAAAGGCGTTATCAATAGCACAGTGCAATATCCATGAACGAACAAACACAAGTAAGAGTCTCACATAAATCATGATTGAAATTTCGATGAATCATGGAAGATAATAATAACAATAATATTATTATTGCTAAACAATAAATGTTAGATTGGCGAAAAACATCCACATCTGAAACTGTTGAACGCAGGGAAGGGGCTGCTATTGAGCTGGTATTGGGTTGCCGAATTTGATGCAGGATAATAGACATGTGGCTAAATTGCATATCAGGACCGGAAGTTCAAATTTCCTCATCAACGAGGCTTATGTAGGCTAATCGATGACAGAGGCAAGTGTGTCCGAACCAGGAAAGGCCTATTAATCAAGCAAGCAATATTCATTTTCTAACAGAGTTGGCACCGACGAAAGCCTTAGCCATGCTATTTCAATTAGGCAATATTTTATTTATTTTTATTCTCATCATCTTGCTACTTAGGCGGGACAAGATAGTCTATCGCAAGTTAATAATAAAAGTAATATTGCCCGACAGGTATTTTAATTATTCTTAAGATGACTTCGATTATGAACGGTCCGTTATTGGGTTCTCGTGTGACTTCGTCTTGTGCCCTAGTGTAGGTCTGCACTTTTGCTCTCCTAAAACCATTTTATTTGGCCACGGTTGGATCGGGAACGCTTCTGTGTAGGCAGTCTTCAAGAGGAGCCAAAGAAGTTTGCTGAAATAAAAAAAATGGAGCTAGCTAGCCCTGAGCCGTTAGGCACACAAAAGCGCGAAGTGTCAGCAGCGACTGTTTAGCTTAACCAAGGTTGGGCTTTGAGGTTTCTGAGTAAAGGCAGTCTTGAATGGCAGCTATAAAAGTGTTCATAAGAAATTGAGCTAGCCCTGAGGCACCCATGCGATGATACGCTTGAAGTATTTGCGACTTCAGTTGCTTATAGTCTTGGCGTTCAATGGCCAGTTCTCTCCCTCTCCTCCTCTCCTCCCACCGGCAATGCAGGGTTAGTCGGTAGGGGCTCAGAAACAGAAATAATTAACATAATAGCTAGTAATTGATGGTCAATCGATCTTAGTTTAAAGAATTTATTTTGCAACATTTTTCAGCCCCAAGACAGTCACTCCGTCTCCAGCATTAGGACTTAGTCTATTTTACAGTTATCTTAAGGTTAACCTGCTGCCATTAGTTGCTCGAAATAATTGGTTCATTACTCTTGTTTGAAAGACACAATCCTCTATTACAAGCTAGAAAAACTCTCATCGTGTTACCAAGTTCTCCTTTAACTGATGGAGAATTATTTGAGTGTAAAAGGCTATTCGTGCAGGTTTATCAAGAAAAAGCGACAAGTTCTGATCTAATGCACGCTCTTAACCCGATACGCTTGACAGCCTCTCACAGTTAAGCACAGCTAAATACCAGTAGGGCCTACTCTATCAATGAGTTTCATTACATATGATGAGGTATACAATATTCGGCAGCAACAATCGACTTAGAATTTCCACGATATATTGCTGGAAAACATGATTTTACATTACTTTCATTGAAGTAGGCCTAATCTTTGTTTTGCTGATGACTTATTGTCAGCCTAAGCCTACTAGTCTGTTGACTTTATTTGATGTCGACTAGCAGCGCTTTTTTGTAAAGAATTTAAGTGCCGGTAGCCTACTATGCAAACTTTTTACAGGAAAATCGTTGTTTGACCTTTTAAGCAACAGTGTCATTTTGAAATTGAGATGTTTGAACAGTGTTACCTGTTGCTTGGCTTTCCCCAAGATGTAGGCTTTTCATCCCAATCTTGGGATCTTGGCGCCTTTTGATGCTTCAACTTGGAATTTTTGTAATTAAGTGGATCTCGAGTTACAAAATGGGGATGGTAAGAAAACTGGTCACACATTCTGACTATGGTAGCGTTCGGGAGTCGACATATTGAGTCTGTGATATTATAACATTACTGCGGCACAGCACACAATTTTAATTATAGGGGCCTACTATTATTTAAAATCATCACTACGAAAAGCACTGAACATAAATCAATTAAATTTTAATCGCTTCAAAAAGGTCCCGGTACGCTGTACCGGCGCGTACCGTCAGAAAAAGCACTGTCGACAAATCTAGAACAAGTAGAGATATAAATATATAAGACGTACAACATTTTTATAAGGTCGTTGCGTCTCGACCGTGCTCAGTCTTCAATTGGTTTACGGAGATGAATTTGAATAGGACTCACAATAACGTATGTTTAATTCACCACCCAGTCACAGAGCGCGCTTTGCAAACAGCGTGAGGTCGAAATCACCCACGCTCTATACATCCGAGGCAGTGAGGTGGAACAAGAGAACAGGGGTAATTCCAATTTCAGTCATTCCACAAACCCTGGTCTGTGATTGGTTGGCGGATTTTGCATTCTTCCTTGTCTCTCACAAACACTGGCTCCTCCTTGTGCAATCGCCTTTCCTCTGCACTTCGTTCTACTCTGCTCCCAACAGCTGTCCGCACCTGGAAGTTTCATCCTTTTTCTCGGAGTCCTCGAACCGGAAGCGCTTCTGAGTAGACTTGCTCTTGCTACATGAAGTTCCGATTCAATATAACACGTAATAAAATATAGATCTATATAAATTTAATGTCTGTATATAAATAGGCCTACTCCGAGAGATATGCTTATGTAAATATACCTTTGACTCTTGCAGGGGCCTGTTACTTTTAATGTGACCTTCCGCATTTACACATTGGCTTTGTAATTCCTTCTTGATCGGCGCAGTGGCTCTCAAACAGAAATTACAAGCAGAAGCATAGCCTATAGGCCTACATGTATGATAATGCACAGCGTGACTTGATCAATAATTGCGTATTTTCCCAACAAGGAACGATCAGGATGTAGCAATCCGAAGAAGCACTTCTCTTGAACGGCTTATACACATAGACGCGATAGTTGCTAAAAATAGAGGCGATGTATTTTTTGCAAATAAAAGCCAGACCGTTACGCCTCCCCGAATAAGAAGACTGATTAGTCATAGGCGTCGCTATCAGTAGGCCTACGTTTGGAAATTCTCGTTCAGTCTATGGAAGAACTCTATAGAATTACGTTCATAGCTTAGCTGAAAACATGGTCTTTTCAATGACTGCCATTGTGCTACAGCTGCATCTCAGCCTTTTGAGTGTTTTTGCGTACATGTACATTTAAAAGCAATTTTGTGCAGTTGAAAACGGTTAAAAATGTACATCCGATCTGATATTTTACCAATATTGCAGATCTCACTAATAAAATTTAATGTACAGGGTGGGCCAAAAAATTATCTCCTTACGTATTTTGATGATATATCCGCCAAATGTAGAAATGTTCAAATGAAATTTTACAGGCTGAAAGGCAATTCGTATGTACACATAATTGCCGAGTTTCCCGAAAATATTTCAAAAACAACAAAAGTTATTCAGCTTTTAGTGACGTCACCCAATGTTTTTGATGGTTCAAAAAAATGATCCCCTCGGTGTTTTGCTATTATCTCGGTCAGAAGCACGAATATTAAAATAGAAGTTTACAGGCTGAAAGGCAATTTATACATATACGTAGAGTTGTCAAATTTCGTCAAAATATTTCAAACGCAACAAAAGTTATTCAACTTTTAGAGGCGTCACTCAGTGCTTCTTTATGGTTGAAATAGAGTTTAACAGTGTTTTGCTAATATTTCCACCAAAAGTGGAAATTATTTAATAAAATTTCTCAGGTTCAAAGATATTTCATATTTACATGTAGCAATCGAAATATTTCAAATACAACCAACGTTACAGCATGTTTAGTGAGTCCACGTATACCGTATTCTGATAATTCAGAAAAGTGTAATGCAACAAGTGCTACAAGAAAAGTGCTGTAACTTTTGATGTGTTCGAAATGTTTCGATGAAATTTTGTCGCCATATGTAAATATGAATTCCTTCTCGGTCTGTGGAATTTCATTAAAGGATTTTTACTTTTGGCGGAAGTATAGCAAAAACTGCCAAACGTTTTTAAGCCATCAAAAAACAGTGGGTGACGTCACTAATAGTTGAATAACTTTTGTTCTGTTTGAAATATTTTGGTGAAATTTGGCAATTATGCATAAATATGAATTGCCTTTCAGCCTATAAAATTTCATTTGAAATTTGTTACTTTTGGCGGAAATATTTGAATAAATGGTGGGGGGATCAATAATAATATGTGTAGTTACAGAATAGCTGCCATAGTTTGGAAATGCCTTATAATAGGCATCGCATCAGCTTACTTGTGCGAGCTCTGTTGCCCAGTCACTGACATGGCTGGTTGCAGATCCCTTCATTCTTCTCATGGCCAACTTATTCCCCGCTCTAACACCTCTACTTGACAGTGTTGTGCTTTTTCTGTAGTTGGCTCCTCCATCTGGGACGGGTTCCCATTGGAGATAAGTCTGTTGCCTTGGAATGGCATGACTGCCTTCCTCAGACTTGTGAAGTCTATTGTATTGTTGTGGCTGAACTGGAAGAAGCGCCTACGAGTAGGTTCTAAAAGGGGCATAGTACAAATTCTTGAAATGAATGAATAATTTGTGTGCATTATATTTGTCGAGGCAAATACTGTCAAGTAGTGTGATACAAGGGAAATTTTCAGCTTAACTCTAATTTCTTAGGTTGTCATTCATTTGATACGTTGCACTTATGTTACACATTGTTTTATTCTGTTCCCACCCATTCTCTCTGTGTCTGTCTCTCCCTCCCTCTCTGTCTCTCTCTCGCCCCAGTCTTAGGTCAGGAGTGATGAATTACTCTCAAAGTTGTCCCATAAAAACGTGAAAATATAAGTATACTATGTGAGATTGTAATGCATTTATCTAGCAATTCAGGAGGCATTGATTACTCATACAAAGCATTTTTGTAACTATATATATATATAGTGTTCCTTCAAATAATCCGGTTCTTTATCTTGAACCTGTTTGATATCCTATTCAGAGAAGAAACCTGATGGATTCAAATCCTCCTCTGGCACCTCCGTCAGCCAACAGGAAAACCTCTGCCAAGTGTCGCAAAATAGCATCTCAAGAACTCTGTCTGGGAGATATGACACTGATCCAGACACTTCATGTGAAAGATGTACGTCAAGCCTCCAAATCCTCTTCCTGTACTGTTCCCCCCTCTACTGAGACGAGGAGCGTATCTCAGACAATACGCATGGGCAATGCGGACATCTCCATGAAGTTAAGTGTTGAAAACTTCGTTAGTGCTTCCGATCCTGAAAGGCTCGGTCTCAGTGATGTGCAAGGGCTGCGAGAGCAAATCTCCGTCAGTGCTTCCACTCCTGAGACGCAATGTCTCAGTGATGTGCAAGTGCTGCGAGAGCAAATCTCCGTCGGTGCTTCCACTCCTGAGACGCAATGTCTCAGTGATGTGCAAGTGCCGCGAGAGCAAATCTCCGTCAGTTCTTCCACTCCTGAGACGCAAGGGCTGCGAGAGCAAATCTCTGTCAGTGCTTCAACCTCCTCTCGTCGTCGGGCCCATTTTATAGCAGCTCGAAATCAAAGGAAACTTCGAGGATCGGTATTCGAGAAATCAGAAAAGGTAATTTCGGTTAGAATTCAACTTATACAGTATGTATTTACAAGCTATGTTTACAAGTCTCTGTACTTTTAAGGAATTGAGCTTAATACGTCACTATTTAACGTCATCACTTTATTTGGTCTTTTATTAGTGTTTATATCATAGTAAAATTATACAATAATAAAGGTTTGTGTTATATGTAGCTGATTATTTTTCTTCTTTATTTTAATTTTGTATTTATTTCAAATTTAAATGTAATACACAGCTACAATCTGCAAGACAACTTTCCAAATGTTTGTATTGTACTGCGTATTTTACTTAACATTGCCTGTTTGAAAGTAACTGCAGTGGAGAAAGATCATTCAGACATTTAAGCAGACATGTTGACGCAGCCCAAATTGCTCTAGCATTGAAGCAAATTCGATAGTTTACTTACACAGAGGATCCTCTAGATGGACGTTGAGCCCCAGTGAGGCATCAGAATTATAAGCTTTTTTATGTTTTCAGAAATTTCTTCAATAAATGTGTTTTGATTTTGGAAGCTTGATCACTTCTTAAAGCTGCAAAGATATTATTTACATTAATCTGTCAATAGCAGTTGCGTAAGATTCCTACCACTGACTTTATTCTACTGTTTAAATTATGAGGTTTTACTGCATTTTGTGGACCCATTGCCAATCTGAGCTAATGGGAACTCCCACATCTTGATGTTGGATTTGTCCACAGTGCATTCCTAAGCCATGACAACTTGAACTTGTCTATCTTCCATTTAGCAGTTGGTATTTGTTTGCACTAGACATGAGTTAAGTAGCTGTTCAATGTACTTCCACTGCTGCTTTGTGTCTCCTATTTTGCACTTTGCAGTCAGTAGGTATACTTTGTCAAGCAGTTGCCCATCAATTTGACATCAGTAAATCAGCTCAGAAAGATCTCTGGTCATAATTTGGTGAAGTGCTCTCAATTGCAGTCATCTGGAATAATACGGTTGAACACATTTATCTTCCTAGTCTTTAGAAGTTCTAACATCTTCATTTTGGAGAATTTTAAAAGACATTTGATTATTTTTTGTTAGATGGAAGTGGACATTGAGAAAACAAACTTGCCCATAATGAAATACAAGACACAGGTACGTTCTAACATTGCAAGGTTAATAATAATTTATAAAGCACCGCTTGCGTAATGCTCCCAAAATAAACCAGTCACATTTCTGTTCATTCTGTATTTATTTATAATCTTAATTTGTCGTTTCAATATTTCATTCTCACAAGAGGCTTTCATTTAATTTCAGTTGTGATCTAGCTTCTAATAATTTCATTGCATGCAGCCAATAATGAAATATTACTTGTTAAATTTGTTTAGAAGCGCTCTATTGACTTACTGCTACCAAATCAATTTATATCTTATGCATTTTCATAATTTTTCTAAACATCAAGTTCAATCTATTTAACTTCACTTCTGTGAGCGGCTCATGTGGGATTCGAACCTGCAACTTCCGGTCACAAGGCACCAAACATTCACTATGCCCATTTTGTCCCATCTCGAATTTCTGCGAGCATCGGCAGTCGAACCGCTGTGTTCGTAACAACAGACTTCCGCGGCCAGCACGCTTTCCAAAAATAGCTAACTGGACCAGAATTAATTTACAGCATGACATTTATGTAGCACCTTTCATAAAAATATCTGAGCATCGGTTTGAAAGGTGTGTACACGGTAATGTTCAGAGTTTATACTTTACTCGTTATTGCACGTGTGCCTCTTGTTTTGTGGTCAGATTCAACAAATGATTGATGAAAATAGTGTCGTCATAATTGAAGGGGGAACGGGAAGTGGAAAAACCACGCAAGTTCCTCAATTCATTCTTGACCATCTTCAAACTTCAAACGTCATCATTACACAGCCGAGACGCATTGCAGCAATGGAAATTGCAGACCGTGTATCTAAAGAACGAAATTCTTTGGTTGGAGAAGTTGTTGGCTATCAGGTGTGTTGCATTCATTAGAATTGGTGTAGAAATTCATTCGGATCATATTTATTTAGTTATTTTGAAGTTTTTATAGTGCCTCTTTAGCTATATTACTATTTAGAAGTGCTCCTGACAACAGCGCTGATGCTGAGTCGGACTTGACATACTGAAGTGCCTCATTTATTACACTATCTGGCGAAGGAAAGTTGTTCTAACTATGGGACTATCCTGGATCTTCTAATTCTTCATACCAGTGCCATCTATTTATAATTAGCTCCTCCCCACACATAAATTGTGAGTGAAGGACTACTTTCTGAAGATTCCTATGCTGTGGTTTGACGTTACTTTGAACCTATGGCTATTGGCCCTACAAAGCCAAATCGCTGAATACCACCACACCCGGTATGTATTCCTTTTTTCACACAATTAATTTTTGTCACGGGTAAAACGATAAGTATAAGTAGGTTCATTATTTGACAGGCAACAGAGTGAACAAGTTGCCTCCAAAATGTTGTTTAACATGTTAGACTTGTCGAAGCGAGTGAATTCCGATGGCTGCCATGTTCTTCATATGTCATTTGTCTTCAAAGCTAAATGATGTCTCCAGATCAGATCAGAATTTTATGTTTTTCATTAATATGGATTATTTAGTTTTTTTATTTCCCAGATTGGAAATGACAATAAAACATCATCAGAAACAAAGATCACATATTGTACAACGGGTGTTCTCCTGGAAAAAATGAAAAATCTCGCATCTCTTTCGAAATACTCCCATATACTGCTTGATGAGGTAAATTTGTGATATCTTCTATGACAGAATACTGTAGATATCAGAATCTTCTATGACAGAATACTGTATCAGAAAAGATGATTTTCTAGTGTCATTTTATTGTGCCTAAATATGATCCTGTAGATTCAAGAATAAGGAACATTTGATTGAATCTTAGTGATTGAATTTGAACTCGGAAATTCATGAAAGATGCAAAATGAATAGCACTTGATGCAAGCATGTAGAAAGAGTGAAAAGAACGCTTGAGACAAATACTTAAATGTTGATGTGCACAAAGACCCAAGGAACGCTTGAGACAAATACTTAAATGTTGATGTGCACAATGACCCATTTACCCTGTTTAAATATTGTCCCTTGACTAACACGGGACAGAAGCCAAGATTCAACAAAAGACAACGGTTTTCAAAAAGCGCATAATAAGGTGCATGTAAGGAAACACCAAATGAAGTGAACTAATTGAATTTAGATGACATGGTAGCTTGGGAATGTTTATTAATATTATTTGTATTAATATCATCAATATTCTTTGTGTAATGTATGGTTTCAACTGTGCTGTTCAGATTCACGAAAGAGATATGTTGTGCGACTTTTCTCTAACACTGAATAAACTGAGGAACAGAAAGATAAAGATAAAGGTCAGGCAACAGTTGTGCATTTAAGATTTCGGTCTTGGCATTCTGTATTTATTATGTTGTACTGCTTGTAGGCCTACTGGAATGTGATATTGAGAATTCTGGCTGATATTCGTATGGTATATTAATATTAATCTCATAAAATGCTGTTATTAATTTTGGGCACTATAGCTCTAAAAAGTGTATTACAACAGAAATCCGCAAGAGATATGTATTGTATTATATTTGCGAATTTATAAAGCACGACTCATGGCATGTGCTCTTGAGAAGCACCTTCAGTACAAAAACCTGAGAAGGTTTTGAGATGAGAGAAGAATGTAGCAACACTTGCTGAGAAAGGTAGAGATGTATATGATTATTTGTCTTGTATAAACAATTGCAGAGAAAAAGGTAGAACTGTTTTATGATTAGGTGTCGTGTAAAAGGTGCTTTGAAATTTTGGCCATCTATATCCCCAAAGGCCAAGAACCCAATAATTAGAAGTATTTTTTACATGATCTTATTCAAATAATCTAACTGTTCCTAGCATGTGATTGTCGTACTAGCATGTTGTGTGATGTATAGATATGCTAAATGCCTGCATTTCTGTATTTATCTGATCAATCTATGTGATTTAAAATTGATTTATCTATTGGATTATGGGCTATGGTGTTACTTAAAGCAGCCATCAACTGATGACTTTTCTGTGATAATGGCATTATATAAGTCATAAATTATATTAGATTAGATATTAATGAATAAACAAAAATGTACCGATTTTGATTCAATTTGAATAGTTAAATTAATTCTTGATATGGTCATATAAACAAATTTTCAACTTTCTTTCATTGTCTGCCACTGTGTTTGACTCGAGAGCTCCATTTCCTTTATACTGGCATCTGCTTCTGCAGGTTGCCAGTTGCAGTGATGATCTTGCTTATTTAGGTGTAGTGTGATTTCATAGGGAGCATTTTAAAGGGGAGCTCTACAAATTGGTGCATATCAAATTTATACTGTTGCAATTTTGAAACTTTGTTTATCATCAGAAAACTGATCTATCTGTTTAGCTCATACTCATGTCCGCGACAATGGAATCGGATTTTTTTTCTGAATATTTTGACAAGGCGCCAATTTTGAGAGTTGAAGGAAGAAACTTCAATGTTAAAGAAATGTACATTGAGGATGTCGAAGAACTAGTTGACAGCGTAAGAGACCATCATTTCCTCTCTTTTACATGACTGGGCAAAACAACTGAATATTATGAGAGGCTGAAAGATTACACTGATTATCCAGCCTTATTTTGTTTAAAGAGCACAGATTAATTGGAAAGGTAGTGTTTTGGCAGTAATGGATCATCAGTGGAAAAGCAACTGTTTGGGGAATGTTCTATTTCAAATCCTTGTCACCAGTGGATTATGTTAATTCGCATACACATTTGGCATAGTGTTGTGTTGATGATTGTGATAAAACGTGTTGTTGAAAAGTATGTTGACAAATAACTCTTGCCATTGTTTAAGGCATCTATAACCTTTTTATGGCCTAGCACAGTGCTGTCCAAATAGCAGGCCACACACCGGCTAAACTCTAGTAATTTCTGTAAAAATGATGCCAATGAGAGTCTCTGACTTACTTTCGCAGCTATTGATTTATAACTGGACTCAGTCATTTCAGTTTCCACGATGCATACATGCGATTATTCGTTATTTGTTCCGTAATAATTATATGTCAACACATAGAGAATAATGATAACAAATGTCAGTCGTTGCTTTGATTTTACTACTGCAGCCCTCGGCTTCGAGTAAAAATGGTTGGACAGCACTGGCCGAACACATTAAATGTGGTTCACCCTACGAGAGGTGCTTTATAAACGTAAGGATAAGATACATGTCCTGGATCATTAAGAACCATAGTAAAGGACCAACATATTTGGCAGAGTTGGTCAAACGGTTAATTCTGAATTGCGGATTCAGACATTAATTTAATTAATTATTTTAACTAATTTGTTGTGTGTGACTTTAAATCTGTTTAGCTGCCAGTAAGTTCGCTGAATAATCCGTATGTAGCCGAAGAAGTTTTAACATTGGCGGTTGCAATTATTGAAAATCTTCAAAAAAGGTAAGAGCTCATTTTTATAGAATGTATGTATATGTGTATGTATATTATATATTCATAATTATAGTAATACATAATAGCAACATAGTATTATTGTTTATTATTAGATGCATCAGGGAAGCAATTTTCTTTGTTCAAATTTAAGATGTGTTTATTTATTACACATTTTGACAGTAGTACTGAGTACTTAGTCCAGCGTCGTGAGATTGAGGAATCGTTTGGGTGAAGTATCAGACGACAATTCCTTTGTTGGCTGCAGGATAATGACAGTTATTTGTTGTGATTGTTTGTTCGTTTGTACGTGTTTATTTGGCTATTTGTGAAGACCCTTTTTAAGAATCTTTGAGCACAAAGATGCATAGCATAAAGATCTAGCAGATCTAAATAGGTGCATGTTTAGAGGGGTTCAAAAAGTCTTGAGCCATCTGTGGTGAGAAGTATACATGTTGACGATTGTCTGTTTGAGGAACATGTTCAGATCTATGCATGAAAAACACAGAGCATTGTATGGATTGGTTTGTGCAGTTTGGGTATTTGGCTGATACTGGTACTTAAATTATGTTCTTTGCTTGTCATATACCGTGTTTTGGATGCATAATTCTATAAGAGAATGCTGGTCTTTGCTAGAGGTGCAGAAACTGAAGATGATGGTGGAGCGGTGCTGGTGTTTCTGCCAGGTAGTTTTTAAATTTATGTATAGTTCTTTAAGCAAATATCCTTTTATTATACTGTTTAGGGCCATACATTAACACTTTGACCGCGAGGTATGTGTTAACGCGTATCATATTTTGCATATGTAGGCGCACGGTATGTGTTTACATGTTCCGGAGTTTATCCACTATTCAGGGCATCTTCAGCGTCCTGTCAATATTTATCCGCGTGTAGGTAAATGCTATAGTTTGTAGAGTAATTTGGCGAATACTTTT
>JAQFXW010002812.1:0-12603 GCA_034693945.1 Dendrobaena attemsi
ACCCCATATAAATACTTATTTCCTGTATCTATTTGATTCAACTCTTAACTAGGATGCCGATCAAAATGTCCGTTTCAATGTATCTTGATAGATTTAATAGCAATGCCATATAATTTTAATAATAGCACCTGCAGTGTCAAGATTAATGACAAGAATAATGACATCTATACAACAGTAAATAATAGAGAATTGGAGTCTTCAGATGTAATAAAATAGCAGCAGTCGCACGATATACTTTATAGTTCATTGTCACTATAATAGGGTCCTTTGCGTTGTTTTGTAGAGTCGGGTTTGCATGCGTGTAGCATAAGTGCCCTGCATGTTATTTCAGATGAGTCTAAAATCTGAATATATTGGCATAAAGCGTATTATGGGATGATCGATGTGGAAGATGTATGGTTAGTCCTGGTGCTGTTAAATAGAAGGTCAAAATAATATGAAAGGATCGGAGAAATGAAAACTGCACCGATCGATGGCAGAGTCTTTTGAAGATAAGCATTGGCTCTTTATGGCTTCATTGGCATATATAAACGTAGACACGTAGTTTCTCTACTGCAGACGACGACACAGTGCAGAGGTCTGTAATAACAAGTGGAGACTGTTACAGTACAGGAAGGACTAATCATCTGTCAGTCAATATCTCTTCCAATAACATATAAATATATGAAATGCCATAACTATTCTACAGGATGGACTAAGAAAAATGATCCTCTACCTGTTTTGCTGATATTTCCGCCAAAAGTACAAATTTTCAAATGAAATTTTACACGCTTAAAGGCAATTCATACTTAAGCATAACTGCCAAATTTCACCAAAATATTTCAAACACAACAAAAGTTATTCAACTATCAGTGACATCACCCACTGTTTTTTGATGCTTCAAAAATTACCCTGCTAGATTATTAAGAAAATTAACCCCTAAGTGGTTTGCTGCTAGTATGTCGGTTAAAAGTAAGAATTCTAAAATAAAACTTTACAGGCTGAAAGGAAATTCATATCCAAGTATAGCTATCAAATTTCATCAAAATGTTTGAAACATAGCAAACGTTATTCAACCTTTAGTGACGTCACACACTGTTTTTTGATGGTTTAAATAGCGTTTAACACGTTTTGCGAATAATTGGAAATTATTTAATTAAATTTCACCGATCCAAAGATATTTCATATTTACATGTATCGACCAAATTTTATCAAAATATTGCAAATACGACAAAAGTTACAGCATGTTTAGTGGGCCCACCTACTGTATTCTGATAATTCAAGAAAGTGTTATGCAACAAGTGCTACAAGAAAAAGCGCTGTAATTTTTGTTGCGTTTGAAATCTTTTATATGAAATTTTGTCGCTATATGTAAATATGAATTACCTTTCAGTCTGTAGAATTTCATTAAAAGATTTTTTATTTTTGGCAGAAATATTAGCAAAAAACTGTTGACAGTTTTTAAACCATTAAAAAACAGTGGGTGACATCACTAATAGTTGAATAGCTTCTATTCTGTTTGAAATATTTTGGTGAAATTTGGCAATCATGCGTAAATATGAATCGCCTTTCAGCCTGTAAAATGTCATTTAAAAATTTTTCTTTTTGCGGAAATATTTGAAATAATAGGGACTAATTTTTTTGGGCCCACCCTGTATATATAAAATGTACACATATATGCGAAATATATAATTATGTAGGCCTATGTCTTATTTAGTAAATGTTTTGTTATATACTACATATATATATTATATATTTCCGTGTGTGCAAGATTGTGCCATTGATTATATAATTTATATATACATATATTTTTGTGGAGGGCGCTAGAGTCCGATGTGGTCGGCAATTTTTTCAAAGCACGTCTTTTGGGTCGTATCAGTCATCAACCAATTCGGTCGGCGGTCGGAGCTACCAAGATAGAGAGAAGAAGAAAGAGGAAAGGAGGAGGATGGGGGAACGGAATGGGGGATGGGTTGGGGCGGAAACCAGAGGAGGAAGACGTGGCTGCAGGGAAGAAGAAGAAGAGGAAGAGGAGATCGATATCATCTATTTGCGACGAGACGAACTCTACTCACCGACGGAGGATGAATCGCAACTGTCCAGCAGTGAATGGTACCAGAAGTGGGATGTGTTCTATGCCTCCAGTCGTACACGGGGATGTCGGTGAAGGGGCATATTGGCTGGGAACATGGTCGCGTCCCATGATGCTTACAGTCAATTTAACCGGCAAGGATCCGTTCTAATTGTCAAATTAGCCAATCGCCTGCATGATGTCACGTGACGGACACGGACGATACAACGTAGCGACTCTTGGGAGAACCAGAAGGAAACCACTGAGAGAATAGACTCTGCAGGATTTAGCCCTCATTCTACCGTTTAATTTGGTGCATTTAATCCAGAGGTGGAAGGTTTTTTGGAAGTCGAAAGATTTTTGCTTTTTTGTATTTTTGGTCTTAAGAGTTTCGGATTTTGGGTGATGTGAAGAACTCCAAATCATATTTAATGCAGTTGGAATTTCTGACTGATAAACACCAAAATAATTGATTACACCTGATTTTATTAGGCTACAATTAAAGTTCTAATTCTAGGTTTTAGGCAATTGACTCAATAGGCCTAAGCAATATTTACAAAAAAACACAATTTCTTCGTTTTAAGGTTCTTGGTTTTTCTACAAAAATAAAACAAACACTGAAAAAAAACAAAGTTTCTACTCCTGATTACATCCAGAATTTCGACACTCGTATCAGCGTTGCTAACTTGTCTCAAGTTCAACATGAACTTTACAAGTTACGTCCTTCGGCCCCATTGTTACAATGACTTCCCAATTTACTCGTAACCCCTCCTTGTGATCCCTATGATAGTGTGGGGCGTGGTGGTGTTGTGGTGCTGTTCGATGCCGTTATAACCGTAGGGCTGCAGGTTCGAATCTATCTCAGACCACTGAGCACGGACTTAGATCAGGTCCTTCACTCACAATTTCTGTGGGCAAGGGGTGATGAAACGGAACAACACATTGATGCGAAGAGCTCACGAACAGAGTTTGCTTCAGACAAAAGACCCTTACAGGTCAACCTTGTTTAGCTTGGCGTTGTAAATTGAGATGCAAATTAAAATCATAGAGCGCCTAGCATGGCGGCCAATGGTTAAATTCGACTCCTGTAAAAACCAGATCAATCATTCCTACTGTGACTGTAATATAATGCAGACTGTCACTTTGAAATGATAATAAACGAAGATATATATGGGCTATATGAAATCTATCTCCGACGGTCTTTCTGCTTTTCTACCTTCGTAAAATTCATCTACTCTTTTTATTTAACGGCTAACCCTAATTATGTACCTTTGACTATATATAAATCTTCTCCCAACGCGGAGAGTTCACTGTCTCGCACACCTTGATTTCACCATTTCTTACGCCATCCCTTCAAAATCTTTTGCATCCCGTCTCTTCATCTCTATTTCCTGACTTCTATATCTTCCTTTGTTTCTTTCAAGTATCTCGTCTCTATTCCTGGTTGCATCGTATTAAACCAGGTTTAATCCGTGCATCCAGTCTCTTCATCTCTTTTTCCTGACTTTTATATCTCCCTTTGTCTCTTTCAAGTGTCTCGTCTCTATTCCTGGTTGCATCATATTCAACCAGTTTTAATCCGCGTCATTCTCGCTTCACCAGTTACGATCCATTTCTTTCCAGTTGTCTTTTCTGCTTTGTCACGTTTACCATTTCTTTCATCGCTTTTGTTCAACACGAAACCGAATTAACTTTTCATGTCATGAATCGAAGAACCGTTGGATTTAAGGTCAGGACCTGAAAAATCTGGATATATATCTGGAGCGTTGAAGTGGAAAGAATGGATTTGGAATATGATGGAAAGTGAACGGAGGACTGGAGAGCGGTTGACTGATGAGGAAGAAAGAGGGGGAAGCAACATGTTGTGCACGAATAGTACGAGACGAAGCAGAACAAAGTAACAGGTACGCAGAAAAAATACGCATTTGTAGAAGGCATATTATGCGTGGTGGCATATTGGTATATTCGGCACCTTATGACCGAAGGGTAGCAAGTTCAAACACAGTGCCTCAAGCCACTGCGTAAAGACCTCGAGCAAATTCTTCACTCGACATTGTTGTATTGCTCTGTGGTGGATTTATAATACAATAGATAAAAGTCAAAATCACTCAAATAAAAAACATAAGATATAAGAGTGAGTCCCGTTACTCCCGTAGTAACTTTATTTTGCCAGGTGGCTGAGTAAATGAGGCGCTTTGGCGTCTTAACCCCGACCTTCAGCCCTCTAAAGCTGGTAACGCCTCTGAGCAGTTAATACTACAAGAAGAGCAATAAATACTCGAATACAATAAGTGAGATGAAAACTAAAGAGAGGGAGAGACAGAGAGAGGCAAAACGAGAGACGCAGAGAGACAGAAAGACAGAGAGACAGAGTGATGAAAACTAAAAGGAGACGGACTACATGTGTCACAAAGAATGGCAGCAAAATGTGGCAGGTGGTAAAAACTAAGGGGCGCAATGTTACAAGTAGGCCTCTTATAGTCGAGTGAGTGAAGGACTTTGCTCAGAGTCCCTACACAGGTATAGTTTCCAACCTGCGACCCTCCTCCGGTCACGAGGCACCGAGAGCATAGTTACTGACGCAACCACTGTCCAGCCCATCACCTCTACTCCTCACTATTAAGCAAGCGATTAGAGAGGGGAAAGAGGTTGAAGGAACACGCTGAAGGCAAAGCAACGAGAGCTGGACGTAATCTTACTGAAAAGAAGGTGAACAGTTATACATGCAAAAATTATGTTAACTTAATGCTGACGTCCTTCATTGCGTTAACTGTGGGAATATTGACTTACGCACCTCAAAAGCACCCAGTTATACATGTAAATGCTCGTAAATGCTCCTTTTTATGTGGAGTAGAGTATGCACGGAACATCCGTTAAGACGTACACGTGTTACCACAGACATAAACATGAAGGCCTAGTAAAGTGCCGCAGATTGGTGTCGTTCAGCGCAGAATGCATGTGGCTGTGGCTGTATTTTTCATTTAATTTTTCCTATTTTTTATCTAATTTATGGCTCTAAAAACATCATCAAACGCCATCTGCAAAAGTGATTCTGCATGAAATACAAAACGAAGGCGCTTTTGTTATCGTTTTGTCGTCATCGATATAGAGGCAATTTCATTTAAGGTTAATAATAATCTAATATAGTTTGGTGCAATTATAGGAGTGCATGGTTGAGGTGGTTATTTTCATGATATAGGCCTATGTCTGTGATTATTGCGATGATAAAGACGGTGTAGTGTTGTTGTCACCGTGTTGATCTGATTGGTGGACGGTGGTGTTGATGGTGTTAGCTCATATTGAGGTAGCATTGCCCTTAGCAGCGTACGATAATTGTAATGTTAGGGGTGGTGATAAGGTAATGGGAGACTGCTTTCAGTCTTGATAGTGATGTTTAGACGCTAGAAGTGATGGAATAGTGGTATACTAAAATTGGTGCTGCATGGTGTAGTGAATGCTAAGCTGCTAGTGCTGGGGCTCGTGGCAATGATGGTTGTGGCAATAACTAATTATTTAATTGACGAAGTAGTTCACTCTTCCTCAATTCAGTCGTCTGAGTCATATTAGATTTGAAGATGCCTTATAGAAATCTCCGAAATAATTAATTTCAAACATTCATAGAGGAGTTATATGTATCACCCCTTCAAATGTACTATACAACTAAGCTTATACCCCCAATTAAAGATCATATGCCAATTCAGTATTGACAAGCCAAAGCGCCGCATTTCGTTGACGCCACCTAGCGAAAGGAGGCTAAGTAGACATTTTGGAGGGTTGCGGTAGGCGATCTTGAATTTTCTGCTTTGCTACACTTCAATATCGAACCAAACCGAAATGGTTGCAACGGAGCAATTGTAGCATTAGTGGAGTTGATGTTGGTGGTGGTGGTGGATGTAGTGGAAGTGGATGGAAGCTGGGTGGGTGGTGGGGTGATGGTCGTGTATCCGGTTGTCGTGATTTATCGTCGGTCAATTCGTCGGTGTGTGAGTGCCTATGTCTGTTCTCATTTCTCGCGAACAATCATATTTCTCAGAGACTTCATTAAAGCGTCATCTACTGTCGACCGGGACAGTGCACGATAATAATCGACGACCAACGAGCACACACAGCCAGGTGGAGAAAGAGACATATGGATGGATAGAGACAGACAGCAGACAGACAGAGAGAGACCAATTGATAAAAATGAGAAACAGAAACAGACAATTAGAGATATGTCTAAAAGGAGATACAGAGAAAGCTACACGTAGTCAGAGACACAAACAAAGATAAAGCAACTCAGGTAGAGAAATAGATACAGGAAACAATGAGATATACAAAGAGATACAGATGTAAACAGATACTTCAGATAAAGATATAGGCAATTATAGTGGATATTATTTCATTTCTTAACACATTTTTAAACCGCCCCTTCAAGCCCACTACAACTCTGAGACGACCCCGACTACAGCCCGGAGACGTATCGGAGTCAACACGCCAAAGCGCTACGAGCAATTTTGAGTGTAGGACTTGCTCGAGGTCCCTACGTGTGACTTGGGTTTGAATCTATAGCCCTCGGTCTTCGGACGCAAAACGGTGACTATCCCACTAAACCATCACCGTCACCACGCCCCACAATTAATGGTATGCTGTATATTCTAAGATACCACGGATAGATGCAGACAGAGAGTTGCGTGGAGATAGAGGAGGCATAAAAGGCGACAGATGAAGACATAGAAAGCAACAGAGATATAGACAGACAGATAGGCAGATCTTTATTCGGAGATGAACGTAGAAGAGATCAAGTAGATCTACTGCAGGGCTACAGACTATGATACTATAAATGTGCAAGCTGTAAGTAGGCAGGACACCAAGTTGTTGCTGAGGGAAGGGAATCAAGGAATGAGAACCGGTGGAAACAATTAAAATTAAGAAACTTTGAAAAAATAAACAGAGATGGGAACAGATGTTTGGAGGGAAGCAGGCAGGCTCTGCCTAGCAGGGAAAGAAGAGGAAGCTAAAAGAATAATGTATGACATTGTTATGGACCATTAGGCCTGTGGAATATTTACGTTGAGGCTGAATTTGATGCATTAAAATGCGTTTGGGACAGAGGATGCCAACGACTTTTTTTTATACATTTAACGAAACAGAATTTAATTTCATTACTCATAATACAGTCAGTCATATAATTATTGTTAGAATTGTCAATCTGTTTAATAAATTAAACAGAAACATAAAGTATAATTTAAGAAAAAACTCAAGTAAACCACATAGGACATAAGCTTCCCACTTCCTGAGGACTGGCCCATTAAAGGCCTAGTCATGCATATATATGTAAGAATGTATGTATTCATCTGATGGAACCATTCAGAAGAGCATTTGTATCATATGAAAGTGTATTTGTGATACATGTAGCTGTTCTCAAGCACGAGAACGGAGGCGACGTACATAGACCTATTGGAGACATATATACGGTCATCCATTTTGAATGAAGAAATTTGACGAGACGGAATAATTATCGTAGGTCACTTAGACGCTTCCAGCATTTATATAGCGCCCAATTTGAAGCTCCACTTAACTCCGCCCGAAAGCGTGTCAGACATCGCTACAACAATTATTGCAACAGATTGAAGTTATGAAGCGTTTATTGCAGTTGCAACAGTCTGTGATATGCTCTGACTTTTTGAAAATGGCGACGTAAGTGGGCACACAAATACCCGACTTCAGACCCCGCTGTGGGAGCTTAGGACGGTCCCCCAGACCCCCTAGTCGTTAGAGGTTTAAAACCCTTGCGCGTACACAAATAAAATCCTGTGTGTGCCGCTGAGTGTAGCCTACAAGTGACGATGTCTGACATTCATATTCAATTGTCTCTCTCTCTGAAAAGCATGATGGCGTATTGCAACTCATAAGGCACGCCCTACAGTCTTGTATACGTTGTAGGCCTACTGAGCTGAGTATGAATATTTTTCTGCACTCTTATAAAATAGTAAGCGTTGCCAATAGAATTTGGGCTTAGCGGGAGGAATTGCATGCAGCAGCTGACGTGCACAGGCTGTAATCTAGTCCCCTTCTCCTGAGGGAATCACGAAAGTTGGGAGGGGAAAATCCTTTTATTTTATTATACCCTATCAAAAAATTTGTCACCCGTTGCCGCTTAGGATTTTAGCTATCGATATTAGGCTTATATTATTGAGACTGAAACTGAGGCTTATAACTTCTGCCGTTGAAGAAATGAATCTTTTGATGAACGACAGAAAGTCTTAAAACGGCAAAGTCTTAAAAAGATGCAGAATTAGAGCTTAAAAACGCTGATTAATTGCCGAGACAGTTTATGTAGATATGGATTTCTCAAGCGAACGTAAGATTACTACATGGGGCTCTGAATTGAACACGGAACAGCTCTAACATCTACAATAGGCTATATGTTATATATACCGTAATGAATAAAATTTCGTTCTGTATTCCATCTAAACGTAAAGACCTATTTCAAATGTCTCAAACTGGAGTTTTTCGCATTAAATCTTATGACGTTAACTACAAACCTCTGTTATAATGTCTGATAACCAGAGATACTACAGCTGAACGGTGCAAAACAGATGGAACCACTCGGAGGCTTCTATCACTATTCAGGCCAGGCGCAACCTGCGCCCAGAGGAAAACAGAGGAGATTTATTTCTTTTCCATTTTGTCACAGTTTCTACAAGTTTCCGAGTCCAATCACAGATACATGTACTCTTCTTGACCAAATAAGTCCATTTATCTAATCAGAAATTGGTTAATCACTTGTGGCAATCTTGGTCCTGAAAAAGAGAAGACCTGCTGCAAGGAGGGAGAAGGAGAGGATTGAGCAAGTGAACCCTTCTGTTTATGGGAATACAGTCATGGCCAAAAGTTTGCTAACATGCGTTCTTTTTATATAAACTGTATAAGGAGGTATCTGTGGTGACATTAACTATTGCACAGCAAAAACAATGGAAGAAATGTTTGAATTTGGACACTGCATTTGCTTCGGTCAATAATTTATGCCAGTTATTCAGAAAACGAGCAAAATCAATAGAAGGCCTCTTCTGCGAAGAGAATGAGTACCAGTTTAAAGTCTGAGGTAGGATGCATGTTAGACTGACGTGTTATTCGTCACTTAACATTTGAGTTATCAGAGTTATCAGATCGTTATAACCTTATTAAGCAGTGATTAATCTAGACCAGAGTCGGGGGGAAAGCACAGGATGAGCATTCCCCCAGGAAATTTTTTATATAGGATTATGTAAAACAATATGATTTCCCCTCCCAGCTTTCGTGATCCCCCAGAAGCGGGGGACTAGATTGCACACTGCCTATTAAGCACCTTATTGATCGCTAAGAAAACTATACAAACTCTAGAGTAGACACAAAATGGTTTACAAGTGACATCGAAGGGAGAACTCAGAAGGAGCCGCCAAGTTCAAGATAATATTTAATTCTAAATTGCCATTAACATGCCATATAAATAATATATTGATAGTCTGTTTTCAAGTCCATTTTAAAAGTAACAATCATTGTCTCAATGGCATCAAACATTTATGCAGTTTTAGATGTGCTTCGAGACAACATGGATGACAATCACTATACATAGAGATCGTCTGCTTAATGCCAAAATGCCACCAGACACCTCATGCCTTGATAGTATTCCTTCAAACTTAAGTGTCTGATGCTAGCAGAGTATCTTTTTATACGGGCGGCAGTTCGAGTCGCACCGTGTCGCTCTATACGGGCAACTTATAGCGTTGCGGTCGACTGAGCCCGAGACCAACCGAAATATAATTGATATTTTATGGGCGCAAGGTCTGAGGTTCCTTATTTAGTCTCTCCAGATTTTCACGCATGGCAAGTCACGCCCGGAAATCTTCCACTCTTCTGCATCTTTATCTTTGATCGTCGAACGGCGTATCAGCGCGTCTCCGCCCTCCTCTCTCCTTCTGCCTCTCCTCCGTATCTGCAGCTATACGTCGCAATTGCATCAGTCGATAGTGCGAGTGTAGGGCGATAAAAGAAAGAGGGAGGATTCTGGGAAGAGAGGATGCCTCTAGTTTATAGAGGATGGAAAGAAGGTGCCGGAGAAGGACATGGAGGATGGAGGGACGTGGGGAATGGATGAGAAGGAAGAAGCGTAGCAGGAGGAAGAGGATCTTAATGGATGAGGACAATGGGAAGGTTGCATTAAGGACGGCGTGTCAGTATAAATGCTGGAAGAGGATGCATGAAGAACGGAGAAGAGACGAAAGGGAGTCAGAGGGAGGAACTGATAAGGAAGAAGAGGGTAATCGAAGAAAGAGGACGAAAATGGGTAAGGTTTCCAAAAGTACGGAGGAAGAGGAGAAGGGTGATAAGAATGGTTAGACAGGAAAGGCCTACTTAGAAGGAGAAGAGAATTGGAGAAGGATAGAAAACGAGACAGGGTGAAGGATGTGAAAGAGATTGGAATAGTGTTTTCTGAGCAATAGGAAACGGGAGAGAAGACAAAATTGGGAATAACGAAAGACGAGTGCAAAGCGAATAACGACCCAGAATTAGATATCTGAATTGGGATTTTGAAGGGACGCTATATAAATTCCCATTGATTGATTGATCATTGGCACGGATAAGTAGAAAAACGGTAAAAAGGGTGAGAAGGATATTATATAGAGAGAGGGAGAATTGTAAGAGAGGAAGAAAGCATGGAAATGGAAGGTAGGAAGTGTTGGATGGTAAGGTATTGCAATGGAAAAATTGATGATAGAATACAGGAAGATACACAGAAGAGGAGAGTTAAGTGAGTGGAGTTATATGGAAGCAGGATGGTGGTAAGAACAGTTAGCTGTTCTTACACCTCTCCAAATGGAGAAATGGATGGAGCCAGCTATAGTTGGATAATAGGCAGAGACAGCGATGAAGGTAGGATTTCAAGGAGTGAGGGAAAAGGTGTCAATACGACTGAAAGAAATGGAGTGAAAAATGGGGAAAGGTGAGAGGGATAGGGAACTGGATGAAACGAGGGAAGCAGACAGGAGGGGAGCGATAGAAAGAGAGCGACAGAGAGAGGGAGAAGCAGACTGACAGACAGACAGAGTCAGGAAGAGAGACTGATAAAAACAGTGACACATGAGGATAAACAGAGCAGAGAGCTGAGCAGAGACTGAGAAAGAGAAAAAGACAGACACAGAGAAACAGATACAGAGAGACAGACACAGAGGCAGATACAGAGAGAGGTATACAGAGACAGATACAGACTCAGAAAAATAAATACACAGCGAGAGACAGACACAAAGAGACAAACACAAAGAGACTGGTACAGAGAGACAGACACAAAGAGACAGATACAGAGAGAACGATACAGAGAGACTGACACAAAGAGACAGATAAAGAGAGACAGACACAAAGAGACAGATACAGAGAGACAGATACAAAGAGACAGGCAAAAGGCCCCAAAAGCGCATAAATCTCGGCTTTGCGCTTAGTCGTGTCTCAACAAAAAGTCGTCAACTGGAAGAAGTCGAAACAAGAAGAATGACCGACAAGAACTGGAACAGAGAACGCGAAGAAAGAAAGAAGAAGAAGAAGAATGAAGAAGAGAAGGAGACGAATGTCGCTAGAGGCATTAAACACGGATTCCCAGTCATCAAAACAACGACGAAAGACAGCGAGTAATGATAAAATCACAACGACAACAAAATGATGAAGGACGAAAGGAAATCAGTCGGATTTATCATCAAGATCATCTTTGTCTTTGAACGAACAATAAACACTGTTTGTTGTTGTTGTCTCAGATTCTGCTGCTAGTAATAAGTTATTGCCATCAAAATCATGAATATGACTGTCATCATCAGCATCAATACCATAATTTATTATCATCATAATAATCATCATAATCACCATCATCGTCATTACTCCATCGCCTTTATCATCAGTTCTATCATCAAATTAACGTCATCATCATCATCATCATCATCATCATCATCATCATCATCATCACCACCATCAGCAGTAGCATCGTCATCCTCCTCCTCCTCCTCTTCCTCCTCTGTAATCAATTAACTGTTTATGAACATAATCGCCTATTCCTTGTTTCAGGTGATCAGTCGAGCGTGTGGCTACCTTCCTTCCTTCCGTTTCTTTCATCCAATTCCACAATCGAATAAGAGATCATCGATTCTACCGAAAGAATCTACACACACACGCATTCAGACGCAGCATGTGTTCACTCAAGCGTAACCGATTGGAAGCAGATTGGAGAGCTCGATCTGCGACAGACAGACACGCATCGCCGACACATATACACCGCCAGAGGTCGCTGGCAAGTCACGTGATTTAAGGTGACAAAATGGCGGTTAAAGAAGTGAACGATTGATGGCAGGAGACAAGAACGACCTGTCGACACTAGTAAATGTCTGAGGATCACGACAGTAACTTGAATTACGTGTTTTTGTCTCGTGCTAAAAGAGAACTTTGCGAGTAAAAGCTAGCTGCACAGCGGGCTTTTCTAGTTTTTGTTTTTATGTGTGTTCTGTCTCTTATATTTATACTGCTATGCTTTCACATTTGCTTCTGCTGCTCCT
>JAQFXW010002813.1:0-12602 GCA_034693945.1 Dendrobaena attemsi
CATAGTATGTATGTGTGTATTTCTGTACCGCCTCTTAAAGTTCCCTACTACTCAGAGGCGGTCCCGACTACAGCCTCAGGTGTGTCGGAGTTGACACGCCGAAGCGCAACGAGTAATTGTGAGTGAAGGACATGCCCAAGGTCCCTACGCAGCGGCTTGGGTGGAAATCGAACCCGCGACCTTTCGGATGCGAGGCGGCGACTCTTAACACTTGCGCCACGACGCCTCACAGTACAATTCGAAAAGAGAAGAATCAGTTCAGGTCACAGAGGTCACCGAAAGTCTTCAGGCAGAAGTTGGTGTCTAGACCTAACCGTTTTACGCAATGTTACGCCAGCATTGGGATTAACTTGTAAATTTTTCCATGGTTGTGTACAATCAAAGAAACTGTGCCTCCAATGCACTAGGCCTATAAGTTATGCGCATATAATTATGCAACTTAAATCCATTAAACATGCATATTGTAACTACATGTATACTAATAAATCAAATTTAATTCAGTATTAAGTAGTTAGTAGGCCAACTATTAAAAGTAGGCTACTATTACATGGATTCGTTCGTGACCAATATTTTCTTGTTCTGGCTCGTTCTTGAAGTTCCCGGTGGCGTACCGATGGTGGGGCGGGGGAGACCGCCCCTGGTGGCAATTTGGCAGGGGCGGCAAATTCGGGGTTGAAGAAAAAAGGAAAAGAGTGAATTTTGGATAAGATAGGAAAGAGTTGAAAATTAGGGATAAGAGAAAGAAGAAAATGAAAGAAAACGTCACTTTGGCCAAATAAACCTTTCAATGATTGCAATGATAGTACCCTCTTGTCAGCGTGGCATCACTTTCAGTTTTAGAGGCTTACATCGAGAACTTGCACATGATAAATTAGGCTAAATCGGCGTAGCAATGTTTACTATAAATAAATATGAGGCTATTAGGATATAATTATATTAGGACTACCTTCAGTCCGTAGATTTTGTGGGTAATCCAGACTATGGTATAATTCTTGGCCGTTCTTACAATTGAACTGCACAAATTTTCAAAACGATCTATCGATCAGTATAATATAATAGTTTAAACTGAAATTGATTGACACTTGAGTCAAGGTGTTGTTGACTTGACACATTTTCTACAATTCGAAATAGAGACCACTGAAGCAATAATTAATTTTGGTGATTGCATTGAAGATTTTACTGGCTAGAAGTTCGCTAGATATTGTTTTAAATTGTATGGTGTTTATTACTTTATATACCACGTGTTGTACGATTCAGAGGTGTCCGAGATTGCAGCTTTGATGCCGAGTCTGAATTAACAAGACGAAACGTCCCGTCACTCTCGTGTTACTATAATAATGGCATCTTCTAAAGAAGATCGAGTCTACCTTTGGCCTTTGGGAGGCAAGGGCGTATTTAAGTCTTTTTTTACTGGTTCAAACCCCCCCAATGAGTTTTGCCCATGTATTTTTCATGTACCCCCCACCGAAATGTTGTGCAAAATAATTTTATGCAATAGTAAATTTGACAGCAGAAAATCGACCCGAAATCTGAGAAATTGAGTAATTGTGATGAATGACTAAAAAAATGTATAGGCCTATTAAAATAGAGCGCTATAAAAGTGAGACTAAAATAACGCGATAATTGTATCGCGTGTGGCGCAGCTTCCTGTAGGCCTAATAGTCCGCTTATTTGCTGGTAGTTGCTACTGAGGAACAACTGCAATTCCTACTTGTCTCAGATCATACTGAAAATGTGCAAACTGTTTCAAATAGACTGTATTGAAACATATGCAAAAGAATGAGAGTACTTTCCCGGATTCCAGTCGTAAATTTTGACTTACACTGTTATTCAGTTAAGTGAATAACAAAAATTAATTAGTACTGGAACCCACAAGTGACTATTATGCAACATTGCATCACTCTACAACCATAATCATCCGTCTTACACACGGCTGCTCGTCTGGTGAAAGGTCTTGGCCCTAGAGACCACATCACTCCATGTCTGAAACAACTACACTGGCTTCCTGTCCGTGCTCGAATCGCTTTCAAAGTCTCTCTCCTCATGTACCATGTACGTTCCGGAGCTGTTCCCTCATGTACGACATCTATGGTTGCGTCGCGCTCTGATGCCAGTTCCAGACAACTCTCCGATCAACCACTCGAGGAGATTATACCATACTTCGCACAAACCAGAATATTGGTGATCGTGCCTTCTCAGTTGCATGACCTTTGGAATGGAACAGTCTTCCAATTTCAGTCCGCCAGGCTACAACTGCTGTTCAATTCAAGTCAAACTTGAAAACCCATCTTTTCTCATTGTATTATGACTAATTGATTAGGAATGCAGCGCTACGCGCTTTCGTGCAATACTTGTCTTGTTAAAGCGCGCTACAAATGTTTAGTTGTATTGTATTGTATTATAATATGTGAAGAAGTATCCAGCCACCCCTAAATATCATCCGATTTTAATTTAAAAAATTTGCTAAACTTCCTTTTCTATGAACCTAACAACTTGACAGGGTGAGAAAGAGATAAATCAAACCAATAAATTTTCAATGTACGGTAAAAGACACCCTAGTATATAGTACACGGTGATTCAGAAAAAACATTTCTATGAGATATTCCAGATTTACATACTACTGATTAATCTAGTTTAAAAGGTGTCTAAAGTCAAATCTATGGCGTAACTGAGGGCCACGGCGATAGATTTAGATTCGTGGAGAAGGTATTGCTACTCAACGAATCGACGCGGTGAAAGTAAAAATCACTGGTAATAATATTATTATTTTTATTTAGACCCTTAGCAAGCAATAGGCTGCCATTGGGGATGAAGTGTTAACGATTTCATTTTCTAGGCCTCGGCATACGAGTCCTCTTCCTCACCGTCTCATTATTCAACGACCGTTGTATGTACGCATAATAGTTGAGTCGGTTATGGAGTGCTCGCGGAACAGAAATCTCAATCCAAGAAACGGAAAATAAGACTAATCAACCCCTCTAGTGGGTATATTTAATTAGACTAATGCGGCTAATTCAACACATAGAATTACGGGCTATTTTAATGCGTAATACAATTTTAATCATTTTCGCTAATAGGCCTATATGGGTGTTATCGAAATCGTATTCTGCTCCGTGAGCTTGGAGCTGGCGAAATCTGCTCGACTTCTCCAAGACCGTTACGGCCGGTCGATAGATCGAATTAGCATTATAAGCGAATTATGTTGATGTTGATTAATTGTCCTTTGAGAAATTGGGTGCTGTAACTGACTTAAGACAAAAAATCATAAAATACGTATAACCTACCTCTGTTAGAGGTAACTCTCGTCATATTAAGTTAAATAATATTGGGTTCCGTTCTCTTCCAAGAAAAGATTACAGCATTAGTCCCTAAGTTAAACGATTCAATGACTAGACTCGTGGAACAGAAATCTCAAATTTCAAAATTTCCCCAGATCTCTCGATCGACAGTCCAGCACGCTAACCACTGTAGGCCTACTATCGAGCACCATCACAATTTATTAATCCAAAGTTTAAGGTCGCAATATGACATGATTCAATACGATCCATATACTGTTATGACAGAATATGACGGATTATTATAAATTAATTCGGATCGATATTTGACTAGATTGGACCTATTAACATAGATGGGGCGATCGGCCCCAAAAGTCTAAAAACTAGAATTTTATTTAGAGATAAGGCAGTGATTTCAACAATAGAAACCCATATACATGTAGGCTTTTTAGTCTTAGTATAGACTCAAGTCCATTCTTTATTTAACACACTATTCCATTACATGGTCACTGAAATTATGGAGAATTTAATGCAGCACCGAACAAAAAATGATAAAGGTTATTTTAGAGCAACTAAGTGAATCAGTACAATTCCATAACTATTCAGTTTTTGCTGTAGAAGCCCGGCTATAGTGGCATGTGAGATGTGACGTCCGATAGGTGATAAAATCAGACATTTAAGTGGCCTAAGCTGCTAGCCTGTTGCTCGCAGAAAAGTTTGCAAAGGGGAAGCAGTCTAGATCCCCTACGCATATATTAATTTTTAATTTTAATTTGAAATTGATATATCTACTGGAAATGATTAATTGCATTTCTTCCCGTGTACCAGGAAAATTTCTTTGAGTCTTTATTACTGCATTGCTTATAATTTTAGTATTTTTATTTTGGAGATGTCTTGTATAGTGCCTCTTCAAGTCATTGCCTTTGCTATACAGAGGCGCTCCAGACTGCAGACGCGCCATTGAGAAATAATAGTGAATGAAGGACTTGCTCAAGGTCCTAACACACTGCAGGGGTTTGAGACGGATTCGAACCCGCGATTCTTTGAAGTTTGGACGCAAGGCGAACTACAGAACTCTACCATCAAGCCCTAAAAACAATAAATTGCATCATTTTTTTTATCTCATAACAATTTATTCTATGCTAGTAACTACCCGATCAGACTCGAAAGAACCTGTTTACGCTCACTTCAAAAGCGTATCATGCGCTCGTCCCAAGATCACTGTAAAATTCTTATACCAACTAGCTGTAACCCGTAAAAAATTATGGACAGTTAAATTGCGGTAAGTCTTTACACGTACCACGCTTGTACATATGCAAAACGAAGTACGTGCTAACACGTACTACATGTACGCGCTCAAAGTGTTAATCAACGACCACATTTTCAAAGAATATACTTACTTACTTATTCAAGACGCGACCAATATCGTAATATACCCTATTCGTTTTGCAGATGGCTTCTTTTGTTCGCTTCCGATAAATATGGCGTTAGAAGTTTCGGTTCGAGTTAAGAGTTAAGATTAAAAAAACTTAATATAAGACTAACCAACCCCTCTACTGGGTATATTTAATGCGACTAATATGGCCAATTCAACATATAGAATTAATAGCTATTTTAATGCGCAATACAATTTAAATCACTCTTGTCAATAGGCCTAATGGGTGTTATCGAAATCGTATTCTGCTCCGTGAGCTGGGAGCTGACGAAATCTGCTCGATTTCTCCGATACCGTTACGGCCGGTCGATCGATCGAATTAGCATAATTATAAGCAAATTATGTTGATGTTGATTAATCGTCCTTTGAGAAATTGGGTGCTGTAACAGTAACTGACTTAAGATAAAAATTATAAAATACGTATAACCTACCTCTGTTAGAGGTAACTCTGGCCATATTAAGTTAAATAATCGTGGGTTCATTCTGTTCAGAGATTCCTACGACGGCAACATTACGCAGTCGTTAAAAACTGATGAAACGCAATAATTAATTATAGGTCTGCTATCGACATAATGTTCCTGTTGCTGCGTTGTAGAACCGGAGCCGGTGGCTTCTACCCCTCTCCCCAAGCAACCAGGCTAAAAAAAACTCATGACTTTCCATCTCCCCGCTCACAAATATTCTTCCATCCCTTCTGACCGGTCTTCCTCCTATTTCTGAAAATTATACATTATGAAATGTTCCCTCTGTTTTCCACTGGGCTCACTTGCGCCCGCTGGGTATAGGCATAAAAGCCTCTGACCGGAGCTAAGTATAGTCCTCCGTGTTGGGTACCAGCGTGCGTCGACTACAAAACAACAATCATTATCCTACTTTAGATCATGGTAATGATTGCGATTTACAGGTGTATAATAATAATACCATTGCAGTAGGATAGCAATTTAGACATTATGTATGTATGTATGTATGCATGTATGTATGTATGTGTGTATTTCTATACCGCCTCTTACAGTCCACTACTATTCAGAGGCGGTCCCGACTACAGCCTGCAGGTGTATCGGAGTATTACACGCCGAAGCGCTTCAGCAATTGTGAGTGAATGACTTGCTGACGGTCCTTACGCTAATTTATCACTGGTTATAGCTAGTGTAAAATAATGGGAGAAAAGATATACATGACACGCTGCTGTACCTCGATTTCCAGGTCCCCAGATGGAAGTATATTGAATCGTGACCCGGATATGACCCAAGGAAATGACGATGACCCTCGAACCCACACGATCTGGGGACTTGGTGCACCGACCGCCTGACAGGGAAGGACTATCCGCTGATCCTCGGCCTTGAACATGGTTGACGGTGGGAGGAGCAGAAGTCGTGGAGGACTGGCTGATATCGGAGACATAATGTTATGCAACGTAACGGTATAATAGTCAGTGTATAATGTAAATTAAATCAAATCAAATCATCTCTTATTACATCGTTCAATTACAGTCTCAAATGCATTATAGGGTCTAATTGTACATGATGTATACATACTCATCATGTAGTAAATAAATAGGGGCCCATAAATGCCTTCAATGTATTTATTTATGCATTTATATACCGCCTAATAGAGTACTACTATTCAGCTGCAGTTCGACTACAAATCATATCATGTAGTAAATAATTATAAATGCATTGAATTGAGGTGAGGAGAAGGAATTAATGAAATCGTGTGTGAACTGCCCTACCCATATACTCTTCTATGTGAGAAAATAACAGATGGGGGTGAATGAATTACATGGGAGAAGGTCGTATATAATTATATATCGTATCTCTTTAATGTATAAAGCGCCTGTAAAATAGAGGCGCCATGAACTGCGAAACGATATTATACAGCCATCTTTTGATCGGCTTAGAAGACATTATTCCCTTTATAAGCTTATTGCATTTAGTGATTTCTATAGCGCCACTAGAAGTGCACAGGATGACAGAGTGTTAAATAATAATAGGCTAAAACAATGTACACATTGTACAGGGTGTTTATTAAAACGATCTCCTAGGTTATTTGCCAATATTTCCGTCAAAATCGGGAATTCTTTAATAAAATTTTACAGAATGAAAGGCAATTCATATTTACATATACATGTAACTGCCAAATTTCACCAATATATAATAATGCCAGAGCAAACGTTATTCAACTTTTAGTGACGTCACCCCCTGTTTGCTTGATAGTTCAAATAACGTTTAACAGTTTTTTGCACTTTCAATGAGTCCACCCACTGTATAATTCTGATAATTCGATAAAGTGTAACGCAACAAACTGTGCAAGAAAAAGTGTTGTAGGCCTAACTTTTGTAGCGTTTGAAATATTTTGGTATAATTTGGTCGTTAAATGTAAGTATGAATTACCTTGAAGCATGTAAAAATTCATTGAATGCGTTTTACTTTTGTCGAAAATATTAGCAAGAAACTGTTAAACGTCATTTGAACTATCAAGAAACAATAGGTGACGTCACTAAAAATTGAACAACTTTTGCTCTGGCTAGAATATAATGGTGAAATTCGGCAGTTGTATGTAAATATGAATTGCCTTTCAGTCTGTAAAATTTAATTAAAACATTCTCACTTTTAACGCAAATATTAGCAAGAAACGTAGGGGGATCATTTTTTAAAATAAACATACTGTAAATTATAAATTTTTGCTTTAAACACGCCCATCAAAAACTCTTCCAGTGTTCACATGCAAAATATTTTAAGCAACGATTCTAAATCGTAATAACCGACAGCAAACGCGTAGATCACACAGTGCGAGTGAGTTACCTATTACATTGAGAAAGGCGTTGGCAAAGACGTAGCCGTGTTGGTTGCTCGCGTTGCATTGGACAACCTGAATGTCAGCCGTTGTCACGTTGTCGAACACGACCTTGTCATTCAAAGTCGTTAGCCTTGAGTCCGGTTCAAGATCTGACAAAGTTTCAGTTTGTTTAACATAGGCCTACCATGTTAGTTCCTGCTATCATTCATCATAACACAACCAGGAGTGTGAGGTAGTAAATCCTATAAGCCCACTGATCGAAGGAATACATAGAATTGTTTCCAAAAATTTACAGCATTCACCTGCACGATTAGAAAGACGTTTCTAAATATTCTTATTAGGACCTAGCAATTTAGCACAGCTCGTTAAAAAAAAGCCAAAAATGTTTATTTATCAATAACGCTAGACTAGGCCTATACTCCAGTGTTGTCCAACCTTTTTGATGCAGCGGGCCACCAAAGACGGTGCTCTTTAAGGCAAGGATCACACCAGTAGGCCATAGACTCAAAGAGACGACTAATATTTGTTGTCATTTTTCGTTGTGTTAGCATAGGAATTGTGGAACAATCATAAAGAATAATTGCAAGCATGCATTTTGGGACCTGGATTTCAGTGTTCACATTGTCCAAGTAACAAATCAAAGCTACAAAAATAGTCCAGAGACCTATTTTGCATAATTTTTTACACAAATTTCTAAAGTTAATCTAGCTCTGGTGGGCCACTTGAAATCGCTTGGCGGGTCGCAGGTATGACAGCACTACTAATCTATCATTCATGTGTATGTATGAATGTGTTTATTTCTATACCACCGCTTACAGTCCACTACTATTCAGAGGCGGTTCCGACTACAGCCCGAAAGTGTGTCTGAGCTTTACACGCCGAAGCGCTTCAGCAATTGTGAGTGAAGAACTTACTAAAGGTCCTTACGCAGTGGGTGGAATTCGAACCCGCAACCTTCGGTTGCAAGGCTGCAAAGAGATGAATGATGATCATTTGACATAAAGCATAGCTGAAATGAACGACTTCCCTATATGTCCACTTTAGACCTGACTCTTAGTCGACTTTATACTGGAATATTGTCAACTCTGAGCGTCTATCTGGCCATGCAGAGTCACTGACCTTCGATGGGAATGCCATTGCGATACCAGGAGATGCGCGGCTTCGGGATGCCGCTGACAAGGCACTGGAAGACGGCTGTTCCCTCTTCCGAGATCGTTGCGTTCATCGGGGTCCCTCCTGGAAGCCAGGCCGGACTCGCTGCAGCCAATAAACAGCCAAATATAGGGCCCACAGTGAGAATTACTTACACTCAAAGAGATCTACGAAAGAATAGAATGAACGAATAGTGTAGTTATTGTACTACTTAGACTGTTATAAATTTAAGTTTGTCTTGTAATTTCATTGTGTAATATCATACCTATGATAAGATATAGGTTCTTTGAACTAAATCTCGACCAAATAAAAGTTGTCTTGCTAAAAATAAATATTGCTTTTGTTGTAGATGGCTGGTTATTTCAGTACCCGATGAGGTACTGAAATAACAAACAAAAAATATTAAGCCGGCAACGAAATTTTATTTTTTTAATAGGTTTTGTGTTACAGTTTACATGGTTGAAATGTCAATATTGTACTAATAAATCACTTGTTGGTCTAGTTAGAAACTATAAACACAATGTAACTGTGGCACTTTTCCCAAAAGCTAAAAAATTGATTATTTCGGTACTGATCTCCCCTATGATTATATATGATGTATTATATACATTCATTCATTCATTCATTTCGAACATTTATATATAGCGCCCCTTCAAGAAGACTACTCAGAGGCGCTCCCAACTCCAGCATGATCCAGTAATAGGTCTATAGGTCTACAGTGAAATGCAACCATTCAGGAGCTTTACACTGCAATACAGCATCTTCAATAGGTGCAAAATATTTTAAAACAGATTGTCACAGAACTTACCTACACTTAAAATATGGATGGTGAAAGTTTTACTTGTTCCCTGAAAAGAAAATGAATATGGGCCTAATAGTTTATTAGCACGCAAGCTCTGTTTGCAATAGATAAAGATATTTTTATAGGGCATTTATTTTAAGTGTAGGTAAATACTCTGCCAATCTCTTTTTAAATATTTTGCACCTATTGAAGATGTTGTGATGCAGTGTAAGGCTCCTGAACTGTTGCATTTCACTGTAGGCCTATAGACTTATGACTGGTTCATGCAGGATATGACGGCATTGGCCTAGCATGACAAAATGTATGCATGTTAACCATCTTGCAGCTCTAGACCGATTCATTAGAACTATGCATACGGTAAGTCGCTTTAGGTGACCCATTTAGCGGGATGATGATCCGGTTTTTGGGTCTTTCTATTGGTGCTCTGAACGACGACAAAACTGTGTTTAACTTTGCTGACTAATAATTGCAATTATTGGCATGTCGTTGTCTTTTTCTTGTTCCAATAAAAAGAACACTAATTTTAAAAACCACCACATTTTGACAAAAATTGAACAGTGCTTTGGATCATATTTCCCGTTCTATTGAGACGTCGTTGTTGTTTACGCAAATCAAATTGAATTCGGAAGATATCCCCGTCAACATTCTACAGCCTCATTATACAGGGATGCAACAGATCATGACAACACACTAGGCCTACGACCTCCAGATCGTAGGCCTAGTGTGTTGTCATGATCGCGTACGATGCCTATTATTATGTCTCGAGGATTTTCTGGTCCCATGTCAATTATTGCAACCGAGGTGCATAGGTTTATATGGCTATAACAATGTCTCCTGGGTTTTGCAGCTACGTTCAGCATTGGACTATTCTTTATCACGTCTTTCATGGCGGAACGTATCGCCCCTATTGTGATTGTGCTTGAATGGTTGCACAATAATACTCTGTCCGAGTGTTGAACATGTTATTTTCACTCTCAACCTTGTCCATCACATCTCCTCCACCAAGCAGTATTTAATATAGGCAGCTCTCGGGAAGTTCCCCCAGGATGAGATTCCCCAGAAAAAGGTGGGGAAAATGTTGGATTTGTCTTTTGTGTAACGTGTCATTTATACAGAGTTTAAAGTAAAAGATCCCCGAAAACTGAAGAAAGGACGATTTTTCTAAGTTAATGAGATCAATGACTAGAAAAACGGTCATCAACTAAATTTTCCATCAGAATAGACTAAGTATTGAGGACGGAAAAAGTAAGAACTAAGAAATGTCTTCGTCTTTCGTGGCTATTTTGTCCAGTGTCCTCCAAAGTTTCTTGATTTCCCACTTCCCAGAAGAGGGAGGAGCTGGATTAAACACTGGTGGGGCGTGGTAGTATAGTGGTGAAGGTCGCCGCTTTGCAACCGAAGAGTAGTGGGTTCGAATCCCACCCTCCGCGTAAGGACCTTTAGCAAGTCCTTCACTCACAATTGCTCAAGCGCTTTGGTGTGTAGAATTCCGACACACCTGCGGGCTGTAGTCGAGACCGCCTTTGAGTAGTAGTGGTCTGTAAGAGGCGGTATAGAAATACATGAATACAATACAATATGACAGAGGCCAATAAATAAGCCCATCGACTCCTTTACAATACCGAGAGAGTACTGGTCACCACCTGGCAAAAAGACAAAGAAACCTCAACATCCATGTTAAAGCCTCATCATCGGCACCCGCTTGATAAATGGGTAGAAGGAAGAAGAAGAAGAGACATTGATTGGTTTGTACTGCAACCGAACCAGGGTTTCTAAACAGCCATCTAGAATTGCATTCCATACCTTGGAAACCGTTTCAAGGTACCATAAAACTGAATGTAGTAATTTGTGTTGTTTAATAATGTTTATAACAGTGTCCGCCCAAGATCTGGAATCTACAGAGGATCTGAAACCTGTCGATAAAAAGGTCTGTTATCAATTAATTGTTTTGTAGGACATGAATTTTGTTTGCCTCATACATTTAGTCAGATCTTCAAAAGTCTCTTCTTCTATGCAAAACAGAGGAAGGAATCGATTAGCTGTCACAAGATCATCCGCAATTATAATCATGTTGCTTATGCTTAATCAGTCACTCCAAAGTAGATGAAAATGTACGATGATTTGAGACAGAGCAGAGCAAAAGGTTAAGTTAGGGTTTGAGTTACTGGTGGGCTTATCTTGGTAATGAGCAACTTGCTGGTTGTGAAAACGTTTAGATTTTAGATTAATCTATGAAACTATTTGTATGAACATATCTGTGATGCAGATGTGATCTTTTGTGGCTATTGCAGTTCGTAGTACTTAGATGAAAATCAAAGAAATCCTTGATGAATGATCATCTTGTCTAAAACAAACAAGTCTTTTAAGGATGACATTTTCTTCATTTTACTTCATCTAATTTATTTTTTATTGTGCAGGCGTCGGATAATGACGTGGCTTGTGAAAGTCATTCCAGTAAAGAGAGACATTCCATTACCAAACAGACTGGTGTCTTTTCCAGTAGCAGTTCCTGTGAGGCAATGGAAGATGCAAACAACCAGTAAGTTTAATTTTGGCTGAAAATGAGAATTTGCCGAAGTTCATGAATGTTTTGTGATGAGTCCATTAGTGAATGTAGCAGATTTGAACTCATTAGTGTCCATCTCGGACCAAGTAAAGACTTGCTTGCAGATTGTCACCTATAAGCAAGCTGGTTTTTATGACTTCACTTTTTGGTAACTCTAGAGATCTTGAGATTACGTTTAAGATTTCTTACAATTTTCGCATTGCTGTTTTAATAATTAGAATTTTGGAAGTGGTGTAATTAGAAATGGCTGAGCTAGTTAATTTTCAATTCTTTCTGAGATTTTAATGTATTTAAATATCAGTAGCAAAGCCCATATTTTGTTTTGCCCTGCCAAGGCTGCCATTAGAATTTGGACAATGGTTGGAAGTCTAAACATATAGCTGTGTTTCACTGCTATCCAAGGCTATTTCTATGTTTGACATCTACTAACTGATGGGCATTCAGTGGGTCATGCAGCTTTAAGGAGTTTTATGAACATTCTAAAATATCATTGTGTGCAGAAAGAAGACAGGGAAAGGTTCAAAGTCGGGTTCTTCCCAATTGGAATATCCGTATGCTCCAGTATTGACACGAGCG
>JAQFXW010002814.1:0-12601 GCA_034693945.1 Dendrobaena attemsi
TTTCTATACCGCCTCTTACAGACCACTGCTACTCAGAGGCGGTCCCCACTACAGCCCGAAGGTGTGTCGGAGTTTTAGGCACTAGGCAGGTAAGGTTAAGGTTCTCTTTACGGTGATGGAAAATATTGAAGGGATTGCTGCTGACAAGCTTCCAACCATTAGCTCTGATTCACATAGCGCAAAATATACTAGACTATTCTTCAGAAAATTCCCTATTGCGCAGTCACATGAATTTCAAGAAAAGGTAATTAAATCTAGACTCAAGAGCGTCACTCTGAACCGTTGTGGATCGTTTTGAGTTGTGTCCGCCCGATACAACACAGAAGACGCTCTCTTGAGCGAAAAAGAGTATTTAACTCATTTGACTGTTCCTATGACCGATGACTGTTTTAACTTAATTTCGACTTTTTGGAACGGAATTCATTTTCAGACAAAATTTCGTTTCTTCTCGGTCCGGGTTTCTTATGCCATATTTTCCAAAGCGTGGCACTCGTCAGACGCTTAATCACCCAGAGAATAGTCAGGATCAAAATCACCAGCACTCCGACAACGTCCAGCATCAGGAACTGATACAACGGTAAATCCAGAGTCTTGGATCGCAGATGACTTCCGCCATATTTGATCACGTGTTCAATCCAGTGGACCGCTTTCTGACGACCGTTTAGCGGTTCGTCTCTGAATATCTCAGATGCTCTTTTGATCGCCTTCTTGTATTCTTTGTTGTTCACAACCTCTTCCATGGCGTGAAATAGCTCTTCGGACGTGAATTGGAAACTATTTAGTTTTATGCCATAGCCCTTTTCGTGGGCTAATTGACAGTTCATGTCTTGGTCAGCAAAAAACGGAAGCCCAACGAATGGAATTCCGTGATAGAGCATCTCGTGTTGTCCACTGTTTCCACAGTGAGTTACGAATAGCTTAGTGTTATTGTGACCCAGAAGGTCATTCTGTGGAAGCCAAGAGACCAGCTTTACGTTCCTGGGAACCGTTGTCCCATTGGTCGGTGGTTCCATGCGAGCAATGACCGTCTGCTTCAGACGAGAGAAGGCCTCGAGAATTTTCCTGATTACGTCGCTTGGAACATGATGTACCATCGAACCAAAACTCATTAGAACAATACCGTTCTTGTTTTCGTTGAACAGATTTTCCAACTCCGATTCCAACGTTTCTGCCGGTCGCGCTGATAGTCCGGGAACCGTAACGATGTAGGGAAATAAGGGCAATGGTGTTCCCATGTGGTGATCTATATCTGTCAGAATCAATTCTGACTTCCGGATGAGTTCCTTCCACGAATGTAATTCAGGGGCATACTGCTGGAGAAGTGTGGTGTTACGAGGCCCTGGAATGTATAAGGACATCTCGGCAATAATAAAAGACACTAAATTATTTATTCTCCCCGTAAATGTCTTCCAATCTCCAAGGCTGTACCATCCAAGAATTCGATTGAAGGAGGGCAGAGCTGGGATTCTTATTTCCCACGGCAACAGCATGGTCGCCATAGAAACGAAAGGTACCTCCAGGTACCGAGGGAGGATCAGGTTGCAAGGAGCGTAGATGAATGGTTCGATAATCGCCAGATCGAATCTGAATTCTTTCGCTTTCCGCTTGAACGCTTCGTCTTGCATCATCAACGAACAGTCACGGGTGACCACGAGCGATGCTGTATATTCAGGAAAAGCCTGATTGAATACAGACCCTGCAAAAGCCTTGTCGAAGTCCTCGGTAAGTCCAAAGATAACATCTTCTGGTATGTGATAGTACAGTATCTTAATACCGAGTTTCTCCAACTTCTCCGGGTTGTTGATGCGCGATCCCATTGCCATGTAGACTTCGTGGCCTCTGCTGATTAATTCCAAAGCCACATTAGTCTGGACCATGACGTGGCTTGGAGCTTGTGGGGCAGACATTATGATCTTCGATCCAAGAATTTTGTCTGCACGGAACAGGCCCAGACAGGCGGTCACAGTGTATATGATTCGAAACTCCATTACTTTCAACAATATTCCGCTGATGAATCTTTACATAAAGTGTAGAGAAGCTACGATTCAAGTTGTGGACGAACTTACATCTATTACATTCGTCTTGTGCTTTTAATAAGCCGTTTGGTTTGCCGCTGCCCTCTGTATAAGTCGATAAACTTTAGTCGTCTGTTTTAAATCAGAAACAAAACAACCTTGAACTCTAGAAGACGTTTGAGGTTTTGCAAGTTGTTTATCAGCAAAGTACATGTACTTTGGTCCATTGTTTCATGTTTTATTTGCGGTTTGTTGATGATTTCTCCAACCGAGCCATTTCCCATGCTGCACCTCGTCTCTGGAATGACTTTCCTCCTGAACTGCGCAAATTTTCTGACCCTCTCTCATACCTCTCAAGCACCCAACTTCTCCTGATTCAGTCTCCTTTGTCTGTCACCCCAAGGCTTTCCCGTCTAAACTGAAGCTTCACCCGTTCAGGCTGTCATACCCTGATTCCTCTGACTCTCCCTCTCCAAACCCTCGTCCTAAACGACACCCGCCTTAACAGCTGCTCTTCCCTCTGCCCTGACCTCCTGGAACTCGACCTCGGACCACCATGGACTTTTCTCATTGACTACCCTCTTGACTTTATGCAGCACTCGTGAATTAGCTGGTGCCCATCGCTTAGCTCTACAGAACACTTTAAAAGTGTCGAGTTTACGATTACAATTTACGATTACAATTGACGCATAGCATTCTGCTACAAGAGCTTTATTTTATGCCATGCAACAATGTAGTTGTTCTCATGAACAACATGGATGACCCTGTTGAAGATTCACATCAAAATAGACAAATCAAAGTCATCTATTTGAAACAATGGAGCAAGCTACAAAATAAAATAAATCCTTATCACACAATACTTGTTAACTAATACTGCAAGTGGCACGCTAACTCAGATTCAAAATGTATAATGAAACACAGAAGAGTTTCATATGTAACTGTAGTTTCCTATATGGCAATTGTCGGGAAGCCCATCTTTCCAGGAAGACACTCCTCTGCCAACACCTAGTGGTCCTAGTCTCTAAAAAAGATGATAAAAGGCAAGTTTAAACAGCTGCTTCACTTCATTATCATATAAACAATACAAGATTATGTTGAGATGAAAACAGTTAAAGATTTGAATTGTTAAATCAGAGTTATAACCGTACAAGTAGATTGGTGGACCATAGATTACTAAAACAAAGAATATCAGAGACAAATAATCAGAGAGTGCTGTGCACAGTAAGGAGAGCGCTAACGATAACGTGGAATCGAACACAGCTTGACCAAACACAGCTTGAATGTTTTCACAGGCGATTTCTAACTAGTTTAGAAGCAAGAGTTTATGGGATCATTTGGCAATGCTAGTATGCCGCAACATAATTATAAAGGCTTGCTTGCTATTCAATGAAATCTTTACCATCCAATGACTAATAGTCTGATTTTTCTTATTTGGGCATCTGAACGACATATTTTACAAATTAATTCCAGATATGTAAAAGCAATTAGTAAACTACTGAAAAGGAATTAGATGAAAGCAGACTGCGTAGATCAATACTTGCACACGAGATGAAAAATAAGAGTTTGATAGAGTGTGATATGTTCACTAAGTTTAGACCATTCATTGGCTAAACATGTTAGTAAGAAGCAGTAAGTAGCAAAGAATGTTCCATTCTCTGCAGAGTTGTTTTAATTATAAAGTGCTTCCGAATCATTGTGGGGAATTATGGCAGACAAATCTCTATGATTATTATTATTGTGCATATCAAAGTAAATGAAATAAATAATTGGTTTGTTATTTTGTACAACAATGTCAAAGTTCCACAAAACATGCTAAAGCGATAAGCAGCCAAACTAAGTAGGAAAGTTGAAACAGTGAACCAGTAGTGTACAACAGTGCCAGACATTTTGTGGCCGTTCTACTTATGGTTGATGGATTTTAGACTTTAATACATTACGTCTACCAGATTGGTGTTTAACTGGGATTCCAAAGTTTGTGGCCTTCAGATCAGCCAACATTTGAACAATCTGTGAAGAAGTCTTATTGTCATCGTCCACGATTTCAGTTCATACACATTAACCAAGTTTGTTTTGGAAAACTGTCCGACTATTGATCTTTGTCTCCATTTTATCGTCTGCCCAGCTGCAAATGAATCTGAATCATAGTTTGAAAACTTTTGAATTGGACCAGCAATACATACCTCAGCAAATTTAGACGCAATTGGAGGCAATTTGCCTTTGTCTTTGTCCTGAAGCTTTGAAGATTTCTGTCCTTTCCCTTGTAAGTGTCTGTCTGCAGACCCCGATTGGTCTCCCTTACTTCTGTCCTTGGCCGATAGGTCTTCCTTACTTCTGTCCTTGGCCGATAGGTCTTCCTTACTTCTGTCCTTGTCTGATTCACCCCTCTTGGATTTCCCCTGTTCTCTTCCTGCACCTCTAAGACGCCTTTGCCTTTCCTTCTCTTCTGCACTCTTTGGTCGACCTTTTCTTCCCTTTTCTAGGTCCTTCTCCTCTTCCTCCGCTTGATCTTTCCTGGATCTGCCTTTTCTCTCACCTGCAATTTCAGGAAGCTAAGAGAAACGACAACAGCTGCACAGTAACAAATTGTCAGGCACTAGCTTAATACCAAATCGTGTCTGCATTCTCAAAGAATAGTTGGAATCATAAAACGTTTAAAACATCTTGGGGATGCTTTAATTTTGGGTAAAATCTAGTTTTTAGATTGTGCTTGCTACTCATAATATCAATGTTCTAAATATTTTTTCAGAAGAATTAAAATCTACTACTTTATTTCAAGCACACTTTAACAATACAGCAAAATGTGTGCTTCAAAGCAGCTCCTTCAATTAATTTTGACAACGTTACTACACATTGCAGAAGGATTTCCAAAAAGTTTGTTCAATGTTACTGTACATTTAAAAAACTTTATTGAAACAAACGTTGCTATAGTGTAAAATTCAAATTTCAGTCACTATGCCCAGTCAAACATCTGTAGCAGAACAACATAAAACTGACGTGGTTTGCTACATTCATTGAAGTTTACCCATTAAGTTTGCCTTGAAATATATTTTAAATTCTTTTATTCAACTGATATAGTAATATAACTTTGAGAATGCATTTGATTGAAAAACAGTGCAACCTGTGTCGAATATAAGAGGCTCATCATAGGGTGAAAGAATCAAGCCTTTGAGTTGAAAATTAATGAAAATCAAAGGTTATAAAGATGGAAAGAAAGTCATCAGTAAACAGCCAATTAGAACAGTACAGAGAAAGTACTTTGGTAACTGTATTTCAATTGATCAACAGGAAGTAAGGATTTTATCTTTATGGCATTGTTCTATCCTGTTTCTTGCAGTGAAATCCTCTACTAGGTCTGCTATGGTGTAATGAGCATTCCTGTCACTTCTTTACAGTACAGCTAATCAGTATGAAACATTACATACTGAACTTTTTAAGTCAAGTCTGAAAGGATTTCAACAACTTCTAACGTAAAGCAAGGACAGAAAAAATTGCTAATAATAAATTGTTAATAACAGCTTAGAATGCACAGCTAGCAATAGAGCACACGAGGACTAATGGTTAAGCAATACTCATTGATACACTGAAGCAAGGGAAGAGATGGAGACAGATCACATAAGAGAAACTGTTAATGATAAAATGTTAAGCGTTTACTGATGAGATAATACTATGTGACTAGCTTCTGTCCAACAATGCTGTGACATAACCAAGATGTCAATCATAGGGCCAGTGGAACGTAGCGGATAGATTTGAGCTTCCTCCTTGCTATGCCCAATGTGGGTTTGGGCCTGTACTCTAAGGTGGCTGCTCTTTGGCAACCATGTACAAGTCCTTTACTCATATTATTGCTCTGGTGCTTTGAGTAATGCTTATTCAATAGCCATTAGATAGAGAATTCAGTAGATATAGAAATAATATTAATAAGCATCTATCAAGTACGAAATCAAACTCAACATTGATATCAGAATGCTGGTGTGAAACAGTTTGGTTTGAAATCTCAGAGGTAAAATATAATGCAAAGCCAATTACAGTATCAACTGCACCAAAATCAGTCAATAAAAGCAATACAATAGCAATATACTTTGGTGAAATCTGATCGGAATGTTCATGAAGTAAATAAAGATTGGGAGGTGAGTGATTAGTTGATTACATCCCAGCACAAAGAGGGCAGATCAGCATGGCCACAGGATTGATTCCTGCCCTCCGCCAATGGTTGATTTGCCCTTCAATTTGCTAGTCAGCAACGGTAAAATGACAGTAAACTGAACTGCAGTAGGACGTCATGAACGCCTGACTTGCGGCCGACATTTAAATTCAACTGCTGTCATAACTTGTAATCATCCTTTCATGATGTGGTGTGTTAGTTTGAATTCAATTGATATATACATATATAATGTGTGTGACAACGTATGTGCATGCGTGCATGTGTGTGCGTGTCTCAAACAGGTTCATTAACCCACATTATGCTGACCCACATTGTGCTACTGAGTGGCAACCAATACGATCCTCACAAACACAGTAACTGTTGTCAGAAATATTCTTCAATCGTAATTGTAATCTCGTGATTTCTACAGCACCTAAAGTAAGGTAAATCATGGGATTCAGGCATTCACAGGCAATCAATCGATCTAAACAAATTCAATGGGCAAGCCGAATTACCTTCTGGTCAGGGCTCGTTCTTTGCTTGTCTTTCCGTGTGGGACTAGCAGCCCTCGTTCTATCCGGACCTATAACCAACAGTATAAATAAAGGAATTTGATAGGGATTTACACTTTTTTTATTAGTGTGCAGTCCTACACAAAAATGGCAGTACCAAGTGAATCTGCAGTTGTAATGGCATTTGTATGCTGATGAAAATAGTTAAAGATGTAAGCTATCATAAAATTTGAAATAATTTACTATGGTTTTCTATTATGAGACCAAGAAGTTGTTCAGTTGTAAAAATTCCTTTAAAAGAGCCCCAGGGATTAATAACAAATAAAACTCTTGTCACAACTTCAATTGTCTTTAGTTTCAGCCTACTCCTCTCACTGTTAGTACTGTTAGGTGCCCTTGTAATGGCATGGCTGTGTTACGGCGCCCTAGAAATTGTTGCTATTATTATGATTATTATTATGTTGAAACTTGATGGAGTCAAAGATATTGACAAATTGACCAGTAATAGATATGTTTAAAATCAATTCTGCAAGAGGGCTTTAATTTATCTCTCATGCGTTATCACTGTATGTAAATAAAATTATTAGTTTACAAATGAACATTGTATGATGAAAAAACTGATATAAAATTAATAAATAGAGTCAAAATGCTTTTGATTGATTAGTACCAGACCTGGAACTCTCAGGCATTCGTCTTTATGTACTTCTGCCCACGCTTTATTTTGACACGCTTTGCTGCAGTAGAAGACGGCCTTACAACGCGAGCACGGCTCCAGCCGAACTCCTACCGACCGACCACATTCGTAGCAGAAACGAAATGACGGTCTTCTGTTTTATAAAAAAAATATAGTTTCTTCTAATTATATCAAGTTTATTTATATAGAAGCTTAAAACCCTGGCAAACATACATATGTCATAAATCATTAATAAAATATAAGTTTTATAGAAGTACAATTATCTAAGTACGTCAGCCTTTATGCTAATCCAGAAATAGTTAAGCTGCGCTTCAGAAGCTGAGACATTACAGCATGCTAGCAACATTCTACTTTTCATTTCAAAGCAAATGTCACCCAATCCCTTGCAACAATTGTTCATTCATTTAGACAAAATTATAGAGTGTATTTAGAAAACCTACTCAGAGGCGCTACCAGCCCAGTCACGACTAGATAAGTACAGTACGATTAAAGCAACAAAATAAGTTGCTCCAAGAGAGTACGCGCAAATCTATAGGAAGCCCATTGCAGATGGAGGGACCACTGCAGAAAAGTTCCTGGATGCCTAACTGCAAAACAAGAACGGGGTACAATGAGCAGACCCTTGGACAAAGAACCGAGTGTTCGTTGGCCCCAGCTTCAGAGACTAGACCACACAACCAAGTGCTAGGCTGTTAGTTGTTAAATATTATGATTATTAGAGTTCTATAACTTCCCCTTATTTAATGCGTTTTAGTTTGAATGACTGTTTGTTTGACCTCTAAATTTTATACTTATTTTAACCCTGTACAAACAGATGTGGTATGTCATGCTGTTTATTGCTCATTTTAGTAATAAATGAATAGTACTAGTTATTAATGAAATGCAGAGCTTAGGATACAATGAAAAGTTAATAATGTTTGATAATTCTAAGCATCCCCTTTGTACCTAGTTTGTTCAGTTCAGTGCCTTCCATTAAAATTGACTTGAACAAGATTATGCTGATTTTCACTCTGTATTGCTCTGCATTATATATCGATAATTCCACTAAATACATAACAACTCTATTCACCTGATGTCAAAGTCGGATGAAACCTTTTCAGATCGCTTTCCACTTTTAACTCTTTCCAGCTGAGTTGATCTAGTCGCAAGGCGACCACCACAACCGGTGTAAATGAAATTGGCACTAGGATTTCGCTCTGCAAATGCAATGACCAACAGGTATTCATTTCTCAGACGGCTTTAGAACATTAGCGGATTTAATACGATTGGATACATAACCAATCATTACCCTTTGTTAGCCTTAAGTGAGTTTATAAAAAGAATCTCTGAGAATGGTAATTACAATGTGTTCGGAATTGTACAATTGCTTCAATTTTTTTTGCTGGATCTATTAACGATCCTGCATACTTTGTATTCCCTGTTCATCCTCTTCTTGAAACCGTTCCGTTTCCCTTTGAACTGCCTTCTGACGAAGGAGGTGACCAAGATGGACCAGGAGACGCTGACGAGCGTTGAAAGTCTCTCTATCAGCTGGTGCTAATGCATGGTACGGCACATTCGCTATCTTCTTGTCCTATGGGAAAATCAATAAAAACTTCCTTCTGTACCATCCAATTCAGTACAAAACTTAATTATATCAAGGACGTTTATTTCAATATATTTCAATGCAACAGTTGGTTATTTTATACTTGCTAGCAAATACAAATAACAGAAATAGAAATAATTGTGTGTAGAAATGACATCAACTAATACTGTAAAGATTTTACAATCTAAGAAATTCTTTAAACTGGAAAGAAATATTAAATGTAAATGTACACAATATCTAACACAGGTGCATAAGACCGATGATCCAACCAACGTTGTTAACTTACTCATATGCATGACAAATATACTAAAAAACCCTACACAAAGAAAATTACAATAAGCCTATCATGGAGATCAAACTTTGCTACTATATAAATGAAAATGTAGTAGTCCTGTTAAAAACAGATGTATACTCATACAGACCAGGCTGTACATGTAGTATGCATAGTCAACAACTGTTCCCATCAGTCGCTTTGGACCAATAGCGATCGGAGTGAACATATTTGCACCGGCCGCCACCAGCTCGTTGATCTAAAAATCACAATTTCCAACCTCTCTGAATTAGAATCTCATTCTACAATGTACATTCTGAAACGTGGTCTATGACTCGCAACGGCACCCATTATTTTTTTTCGAAGACCCTTCAACCAGCATGTATTCAAAGGTCAAGGACGTGGGCAAAGCATATTGCAGGACTCTTGAAATTCCCTTCGAGTTTGCATCAAAACCAGTTTATTCTGCTTTGCATAGAGGCGCAGCCTGGTACGTGTGAGACTGTGAGTGCACAACTTGCTTACGTCAACATCGTCAAGACCTCAACCACATGGTCATCAGCACATTACAGACAGACTACCTTGTCAAGATTTCTGACAGATGTTGCCATAGTAAACTGCATAGCAACCAATAGTCAATAATAACAGTTTATAAGATATTTATCAGATGCAGTCACATTCATTGGTTTCAATTATACACCATACAAGTCACTTAGCTATTTAATATAATTCTGTACTCCTGATAAAAAAAGTAAAATAAATTATAAAATAATTATTTTAAACTTGGTCTCCTTTGCCCCTTCCCTCTATGGTCTAACAGCACCCAATCTTGCCTTGCTTCTAGACAACCCATTCTTGCAATTGACCTGAAAACATCACTTTAGTGAGTCTCAACTGTTGAGAATTTTTCAATGAGTGTTATAAGCAGGTGTTACTTACAAGTGCTATTCTGTCTTCAGGCTTACGCTTTGACTCATTGGCTATTAGTATGGCTGCACACAGAGCAGAACCAACGCCATGGGTTAGAGCTTGACTGGCATTGACACCTGACTTCAGAAGCACATCGACAGCCTAAGAAACAACATTCAAACTACACTACCTAAAGGATGCAATCCTGCCTAGCCGAAGACTATGTGCCAGAATCTTTAGCTCTTAGTCACTCTCAATTGTGTTCCGGTAATAGTTTTGCATTGTCTGGATAGGCAACGTACCATGATGCCTAGAAAAGCATTCAGTGCATCTAGCTAAACGAACTGAAATGTGCTGCCCGTCAACAACTTCATGATCTGGAACATTCTATCAAAAGCTTTAGCAGGAAATTAAAGACTTATTTTTTGCACCATCTGACTAAGCTGAGCTATTACTAGAACAAATGAAGTATATTTAGTCATAACTAATAACACTCGATAAATCTTCATATAAAAATAATAATTAGAGGCAGCTGGACAATCCTGACGATTTTGAAAGAACATAAGCTGAAGTCACTCATTAGTCTAACAAAGAAAGCAACTGCAAAATTAATCATTCAGCAGGTCTAACAAGAACAGAAACACAAAGCTACTAGAATATAAGTCTCCTTATCAGCTCAGATATGCTTTGAAGAGCTCAGCAATGGCATGAATACATTTTAACTTCTTACCTGATCATTGCCGCTAGTAATGGCTAATGACAATGCAGAATGACCATTGCAGAGGAGACTGGTGTCTGCATGGTGCTCTACTAGAAGTCGAACAATTTGACTGGCAATCTGAAAACAGCAAAAACATCAAGTAAAGATATCATGGAATGCTCTAGCAGTCTGAAGATATTCGACTAGCAACTCAGCTTGTCTATAACTTCTACCGAAAAACATCCCATCGGTTTGATCTTTATTCTACTGTCATTGTGCTATTTTGCCAGTCATTCCTCCAAAAAAACTTGACCTTTTCGTTTCCGCACCAGGACAACCAAGGCTCAGTCTCAAAACTTTGCTTCTATTGGTCTGGTATGCACTGTCTCCCTCTTTTCGCACTGGGAGTATTTCGGAACAGTACACTCTATTGAGGTGCAATATAAACATTTAGATAGGATGCAGCATTCACTCCATTCAGCCATTTTTCACAACCGATGCAAAGTTTTGTAAAGTATGAGCATCTGTGTCGTGAAATACAGATTATTTACATAATTACAAAATACTACTATGAACAATAAACAGAAATAATAAACTCAAGCACAAGAAGTTACTTTAGAAATGGATGCTAGCTATAACTGCAGCTCAGGCACAAGCCTTACATTGGCATGGCAATAGTTAATAAAATACAGGAAAGATTAGTAGCGCATGTTCCAACATCGTTCCATTATGCTCAGATAACGTGTTGGTATACATTCACAAGGAACATAAAAAAATACAGATTCTGAATGTTCTGAGATTTTTCATTGTAGTTCCATGCATACTCTTTCCTTTATCAGATCATTTCGATGGCTTGACCTCCATCAAGCATGCATCAATGAACTTCTACTGAATGGCTTCATTCTGAACCCATGTTGATAATGATAATGAAGTAATTTTATTTGGTGAGAAACTGCAAAGTCCCTATCTATGAGAACCAAACAATACACTTGTACAATAGAATGTACAGCAATGCTAACTGAACTTACAGCTGTGTGAAATATGTCAAGGAGCAATCAGCATTTCAATAATCTCTCACATAAAGGTACAATGTGCTGTTAATAAAACTTAAAGAATAATGCAACCTGAAGGCTGAAAACACTACCTAAGTAACTGTTGCATCATCTCTAACAATAGTTGCAAGTTTGCTGTAAGTAGAACACATTACCTCGTAATTATCAATTCTTGAACATGCAATGTGCAATGGAGTCCGACCTCCAAGCCGTCTAGCACTTCCTGGACTGATAACATCGTTGCTCCAATCTTCCTCCTTAAATATTCAGAAAATCAGACATAAACGTCTACACACACCTCTACCAAGTGGTGTTCTACGGCATTACCTGAGCTAATAACAACCTTACTCTAGTCTTACTTGTATAATAATTATTCAAATTGCAGACATCAGCATCCACATAATTATAGGAGTCCTCGCAAATTTCAACATCAAAGCCACAACATTAAACCTTTCACTCAAAAGACAGTGTATTGTTCTAAACAATAATACTCGATCTTTCGATGATGCGATGATGCGGTGATGCGATGTTTGTCTGTCTGCGCTAACACTCTGTAATTTAAATTAAAAAATTTCTCTGCTGCGATGGGACTCGATCACGCGACCTCAAGCGTAGCTGGCCGACCTCGCTAACAGATCGGCCACCAGAGCCCATGGTAATCGATAAACATTTAAAGCATTTAAGCTATATTACAATGTATAGTGAATGACAACATTTTAATT
>JAQFXW010002815.1:0-12601 GCA_034693945.1 Dendrobaena attemsi
CCGAAACACTCTGCCTTCCAAATCCATCTCGACTGAACACTCCAAGTGGTCCAAGTTCAGAATCAAATTCGCTGCAAATAGAAATGGTATTGTGTGCGTACGTACTAGACCTGCCAACTCACACTAAAAAAGTCGGCAGTGCATAGAGCTACTAACCGCAAAGTTCTTATTGCATGCCTTCTATGCTTAATTCATGTTCATTTAGAAGAAATAGTAATTTATACTTACACATTGGAAACACTTTCGGTGTCCTTTATCACGCTATCCAACTTAAGACAGTTGGCAGTTTGTACTGAAGGTATAACAGTGTCTTTAGCATCACCGGCCACTTTACTCTCCTGACAATCGGACATGTCTTCAGACGCAGAATTCTCAGAACTTCTCAATTCAGATGCTGGATTTTCGGTAGCACTTGGTAACCAAACAAAGCTTTCAATTGGGATTACCTCCTTTCTTTCGATTAGCCTGCTCACGCTGCTGTCTGCTGTGCTGCAAACACAAAGCTGGTAGCCAACTTTCTCGGAAGCCGAAATCGTATTCGAACAGTTTGATACAATTCTACTGCACGGCTGCGTCCACGAAACGTAATTGCCAACAGGAACTCTGAACCTCCTATCTTTCATGAACATGTCCGGTCTGAGACGGCTGCGTAAGATCGTCAGATCAATGGAACGACAGGAGTTGTTGCAGTGCAGGACACCTCGGAGGATGTCCATCGCATCACTGTTCGTCCGGCCAATCAGCGACTTCTCATTTATCCCCGTCAAACGATCATCAGGCTTGAGACGACCATCCTACACGTGTTACAGATACTACGAGCATTATTATTCTTATGTAAGTTCAACATAGAGCCTCCATTCAAGAATTGGAATTTACTCAGAAGAAAGCTCTATGAAATTTTGGAAGAACGTTGTGAGATGAAGTAACTAAGTGCAGTGTAACATGAAGGAAATTATTTCAAAAGTTGATAATTTTAGACGATTTATAATTACGTGAAAAATTTCTGGAACTGCCACTGCCACCAACTGCTCAATATCTCTATGGTTACAATTTTACCATAAACAAATAAATAAACACATGTAAGAAATATCAAATAACGCCATCATGTGGTTAATAACTCAGCCTAAATCAGTCATAAAAATGAAATAAGAGAATAGCTGAAATCTCTTTGAAAGTCACAGTTCTAATAGGATACTGGCTACCTAATAATACCTCAGGCAACAATTAAAGGTCTCTTCTTCCCCAGTGGCAGTGACAAGTCATTACGATACTGGAAAAAGTGAATTACCAAAGTCTGGCACAAAGACTGCATGCATGTCAATCTAATAAGTTCCCAGATTTAATTATTAAATATGCAATGCACGAAAAGTCACACTGAAAAGTAAATCTGGGGTTTGGATAGTCAACCGCCAAATGCAATTACTCATCCAAGTGCTCATAAACTAGGGTTAAATTATGAATTCAAGTGATTTCTGTGAATCAAAAACTAAAGTTTTCATCAAAAGCCTGTTTTAAAATTAAATATTACAGATTGGCTGTATGATGGAGTGAAGTTTGAAAGTTGCCATGCTGCTATCTTATCACCTTTGGCAAGTTTGTGTTACAGTCCACTAATCTTAACCATTGATTAAGCATTCTTAGTAGCAACATGGTGAATACTATATACAAAACAGATTTAACTGATTTCATTTCAAATAAGTTATCTCTTCTCTAATGATCCATTAAAAACATGAGACATCAAACCAAGCCAAACAAGCATGTGTTAACACAAGGTGTGGATATTACATTTGATGCATGGGCCTTCTGTGTATGCTAAAGTGTATTTTGTGTGGCTTTCTTTGTCTTTTTTTTGCATCCTTGTAGCAGAAAGTGCTGTATTTTGGCACCATAGAAGTTGTTGCCATTATTATCTTGTTATTCTCATCAGTTACCCGTAATTAATATTTTGAAATATAAGTTGTTGAAACTAGTGGGAGTGAAAGAAGCAAATCCAAGCCTTGCCTTTGCCGCAGCCCCTCCTGGCAGTATAGACCAGATGAAGAGGCCAAGGTCTTTGGTTTCGATTGCCGTCTCCAACGTCTTTCCCTTGACGCTTATACCAAGACCATTTCCCTGATGCTCAGCCCTTGCAATTGTTATCGTCAGTTGTTCCGGTTCCATGTCCTTTGACGACGCGTCCTCTCCCAATTGGTCTTTTCCAGTAACAGACACTTGGTCCTTTTCTGTAATAATTGCTGGACCCTTGTCAGAAACCAGAGCTTGGCCTTTGTCAGGAATAGGTGCTTGGCCTTCGTTGGTAATACATGCTTCGCCTTTACCGGTGATAGCCGTGTCCTTTTGCGTAAGATCTTCCATTCTGGAAGTGCTATTTTCTCTGAGGTCTCCATCTCTTGCCAGTGTGTCCTTCTTTACCGTGACTTCATCTTTTGCGTCTATTTCTCCTATTTGGCCTTTCTCTGGTACCGCTGTGGCCTTCATCAGGCCTCCATCTGCAGCCATTGTTATGTCCTCAACTTGGCCTTGTTCAACAGATTGAGTCTGCTCCATTGTGTCACATAATTCACCAATTTGCTGACCATCCTGTAACCAAATAACCCAAGTGAATGATTTATTTATTTATTTCTATATCACCTCTTCCAGGCCACTCCTACTCAGAGGCCGTCAGAAACGAATGATGCAAATGAGCTACAACTTGTCAGCAAATAAGATAGTCAGATAAATGACACTTCTGCTCAAAACGAATCACACATTAGCAAGAGGATACACAAATGAAACGGCATGACTGAGAAGTCTTGCTATTATTTTACTTTGCATTTATAAACTTCTTCCATCATGTATCCTCCATCTTGTGGATAAGTATTGTATCCTGATGAAAAGTAGACCTCAAGTAAAAGTGTCATAACTCGGTCAAAACCTTTTTGATTTGTCTGAAATTTCAAAAACTTCAACATTAGCCATAATACCACGGAATTCTAATGCATTTTGGAAATTCTTGTGAATTTGTCAAGTTTATGAACATATGAGACGCAGTACTGAAAATGGAAACTTTCCAACAGGGTAATGATGTTGTATAGGCCTATACCGCGGTCTTCGAAATCCCAATTTCCCTCACAATTTGAAAAACAAGTTCTGTGGGTTTTCGGCGCATTTTCTTGGCTTTATGAAAGCTCTTTAAGGCTTCAACCAACACGACGTTTTCAACAGTGAGTGTTTTGCACTTTTGGCACTTCATTGAGTTGATTCTACCTAAGGGAGGCTACGGAACTCAATCTTTGTACCAGCATCTTATCCAATATGCTAACCATCACTCCCATTACCCTCCCCCAGAGCAATTGCGAGTGAAGCACTTGTGCAAGATCCCTGCACAGTGGCTTGTGCAGATCCCTGCACAGTGGCTTGTGCAGATCCCTGCACAGTGGCTTGTGCAAGATCCCTGCACAGTGGCTTGTGCTAGATTCCAACCTGCAACCCTCCGGTTACAAGCACCAAAAACACCACTACACCCCACAAGTACAATAATAGTAAGACTATTTTTATAGCACCGTAGCTCAGCAAAGGCCAAAGGGCGTTTTACACAAGTTTGAAAATTCAACGACAGCAATAAGATTGTACAAAAAGAAACGTCTTGAGCTGAGACCTAAATGTCTCGAGCGATGGTGCATTCTTCACATGCTCGGGCTTACCAAAAGCCCTGAATTACATCAAATTCCTCAAAATAACAGAAAATACAAAGTACAAACTGCCTGGCCCAGATGGCCAACCCTCTTACCTGTCGACTGACAACCAAGTTAGCGATGCAACCGGGGTTAAGACTGCGCAGAATGGACGTTGCATCTTCTTGAGATTTTCCAGACATTGCAATTCCATTCACCTGAGTAACAACATAGACAATGAACATTATCAGTAAACAACTGACAGGACATTACGTTACATGTCTAGATGACTTACACACTCCATCACATCAACGAACAAAAATCCTTAGAATAAATCTCCACTATTTACTTTTTATAATATTTATGATCACTTTTAAGAAAAAAAGTGCTTAAGTGACCATGCACGAATCCGGTTATTTGTAAAACACCTTTAATGAGATCACACGAGTGCTGAACATGCAAATTATACAATAATGCAATTATCATATCAAACAATCAGCACCATTATTAGGCGTACTAGATGAAACAGAATATATAATTCCAAATTACAAATTAGAAATTTCATATGGAAATATCAGTTCCATTCACATGTGACTTATGAAATTTACAGTAAATTATCACCATCATCAGTTCGTGATGCCAGCCATTTGACTGAGATGGGTAGAAACAAAGCATATAGAGCCTATTTCGCAAGATAATTCGCAGAAATGTTGAAATCTCTTTCTGCCCTTGTGGATATAGTCCTCATTGCCACTGCCTGCCTGTTCTATAGAACAGGACCTGAACCCGGAACCATGAGGAGGTAGAGAGTACCAGATGATGTAATCGCAGAAAATGAGAGTTACTGCATACTGGCTTGGATTACTAATCACACTTCAAACCGCTTCCTACCTCTAACAAGCGATCACCTGGATGCAGACGCCCATCCCTGATAGCAGCCCCTCGCGGCAGTATGGTCTTAACGTAGATCGGAGCATCTCCTGCGGAAAAGTTGTCTCTTGTTGTTATGCTAAAACCCAAGCCATCGCCGCCTACATTCACCAACACAACCAAACGTGAACTATCTCACAATAAATAAGCTCAAATTTCGAATGAAAAATATCTAAAGCAGTAATTCTAAATTTGAATTTAAATTATCTTGAGGTGATTCGCCAGAAATCAGGACACAATGGCCGATAGCCTAGAGTGCTCATCTTTCAACGCAGAGCTTGGATCTGGGATTCCTCTGAGATGGTTTCGTAGGGACGTGAGCAAGTCCTTAAGTCATAACTTCCAAGCCACATAAATTATTGTAGCTTGGTCACTTCAAAAAGCATAATACAGAAGACATCTTAGCATCTTCGAATTTACAATGACCCCAAAATAAAACATTGCACATCTAAATATAACAACCTTCGAACAGAAATTAAATTGCAAATACCTTTCAAGAGATTAATCTCCATTCGTTTGCCCAACATGCGAGTGCTTGTGATAGGAAAAAACTTTGTTGGCTTGCAAGTTGAATGTTCCAGATCAGAGTCAAGGCTCGGTAGCACTTCACAACTTCTACAGCAAAATACAAAAGAACTATTTCACAACTGCTACAATAAGATTAATTCATGCTGGCTTAGAAAAGGAGGACACACTGTAATCATTCATTTTTTTAACCTTTCAACTCGCTACAACAACTGTCCATTTTTAAATGCGAGTATTATTCTTGAAACAATAAATGTCCACTAAAACATAAATAAATAAAATATGCATACTTAATTGATATGAAAACTTCAATCCATCTCCACTATTTTTTTTCAAGATATAGCATATCTCCTAAACACTGTTTTCACTGTTTGGTTATATCAATCAGTATCAAAGTGAATGTCGTCTCATGTATGCAATGAATTTCCGTAAACTTTTATTTGAAACACAAACTCATTTGCCACGGGAAAAATGCCCTTATCATTAATTAACAGATAAAACTTAAGAAATGCTTGTAGATGGATATTCATGGGTGAGGTTTATCAGTGGCTAAGGAGGGGCTAACTTCTTAGTCCCAAGGGGTTAAGTCCCCTTCCAATTACATTGCACTAGAAAAAGAAAGGGAATGGCTAAAGAAAAAAAGTCATCAGCTTTTTAAACTCCAGATTGTGCAGTGGTCTGGCACGACCCCTCCATGAACTGAAACCAAACTCCACCCATGGGATATTCTTATTCTACCGTATTTACAACAGTAATGGCCTCTGTATCGTTGAGTGGTATTTTATACATGTTTGATTAGACAACTATTATAAAAACATGAGACCCTAAGAGTACCAAATGCAAGTTAAAACACCTTATTAGGTAAATTATTATAATTACTATACTATTATTAGACATACTACAAAGCTTAAAATGATGTAAATAAATATATAGCAAATGCTCTTAAGCAGCATCTAACATAACAATGACATAACAACAGTTCTCAACATCTCATGAGGCCCTCCAGCTGTATCTTAGAATCCTGAAGGTCTGACTGTTGTGCTTCGGGATCCAGTAAACTGTACGTATTTATAAAAAAAGGAAAATGGATTCAGACAATCGAATAACAACAAATAATGAGATAATTTCACTTAAATTGTGAACAACCTGAATGCTACTTTGGGTCCGTCATTTTTATCCTCAGGCGACATAGAACTGGCTGGTCCTGATTTATCCTGGAAATAAATAGAAAGCGCAAGAGTCAATTATTTATCCCTTCATAGACAAAGTCACTGTTTCCATCATCCAAAACATTCTAAACCATTACAGCCTTCCATCCTCACTTGACTGATTGATCATCTAAAAATTATTTGCAGCACAATAGTCTGAGGAATTGGAGCACATGCTCAAGCTAAGAGCCGCTTGGACTAGGTGTAGAGATGGACTGCTGTAGAGCTGAATTTGACATTAGACTAAATAAGCGTAACATTTGTACACCTGCCTATACAGGCAACTCTGAATTGGGCTCTTGCAACCTTACACTTTTGCTACAGTCAAAATTAAGCTATATTTCAGTGATTTGTATACAGATATTAAGATAACAGATAGCTAAATATAGTCAGTGCCAGATTAACAATTTGTAGGCCTGGCGCAAACAACGGAGTAAAACCAAAGTATGCCTAGCTCTTCTAACCGATGCAAAAAATGATAGTTAAAATTAATGATAATTATATTAAAACAAACCAATATACATTTTACGAAAATGAAAATAAGACTGTGATATGCCTAGATTAGCCTATGTTAATATTATGTTATAGTTGTATTGTGTCATAAACATTAATAAATAAAAGCAAATAAAATGATGACGTTAAATAGTCACATAATTATATTTAGCTCGATTCCTTAAAAGTTTAAAGTACGGAGATAAACTAATTAACAGATATCAAAAAAAAATAAAATTAAGCAAAGAAATAATTAATGGACAGTCAATAGAAAATTAATAATAGACAATAAACTAAATTTAACAAATACCGGTAGTTGGCCTACAACATGCGCCTACAAAAAATAGTTAATCTGGCACTGAATATAGTATATAAATAAAGTTCATTTATATTTATTGCAAATAAGCGTCAAAAGATGCCATACAAATTCATTATAAATTCATTAACAGACAACAGATGATGCCACTAGCCTTCAGAGTCTCAGGGTCCGTGCCTTCCTGTGACTCAATCCACTGCATGGTCGAAAACATGACAGACTTTCTTGCAGAAGCAAGTCGAGTGAATGGATCGAAAACCACTTTCTTATTTGCATCTTCAAGCCAATCTTGATGACTTGTATAGCTAACCTAAAAGTGACTAAAGACAGTTTACCATTTGAAACCAATGTAGTGTTCTGTAATGTGAATTTCTGTTGTTGTGTGAGTGCAGACATAATGTGAAGCAAAGTAGTTGAGTGCAATGCGAAGTGAAGTAGTTATCCAAGCAATGTTATAATACAAAAAAATTGCCTAAAGTTATAAATGACATTTTAAATCATAGAGTTGCTAGTTACCTGCTGCATGTAAATTGTACATATCTGGTCAATAACGTAGCACTTTACAAGAACCCCTACAGATGTTCAGATATCGCCATCTAGCAAATGAACCAAAGTTGTTCATACTTAAGGTAATAATGTCCCCAAACAAAAGCCAGCAGCCACACATCGCTCATAATACTCAAAATGTTGGCACTTGGGTATTGATTCCTCTGACAAATATGAGGATATGTTGATGACAATACAATTCGTGTCAAATCAAAACCAAAATTCCAGGGAGTCAAGAAAGCAAGAAATCAAAATCAAGCTAAACTGAACAGTTCTGACAACAGAATGTCCTTTCCAGACATTCCCAAATCTTTCTATTATACATTCCACTTCTCAGTCTTCATATTTGCTGTAGCTAATTTAGTTAAATGACTTTACCTTCTTGTCCAAAATTGGTTTTCTCTGACTTGTCACAAGCTGTGATGAAGAGACTCCTAAAATAAATAATAAAATACTTAATTACCGTTCATTTTCTGTTACAGTACAATGTATCACAGGTAAACACCATAATATCATCCTTCCCGTTTGAATTAATACCTTTGAGGAGGAGTCAGCCACTTGGATCCTCCTCCTTGTTTCTGCCAAACGCACAGTGCAACATCATTGGATTGGGACGACGTGCTTTCGGCGAAAGACAGCTAGCGCTAGTCTTCTGACTCTGGTTTCGGATGACATCAGGAAATTAACAAAACTTTCTCTACTATTTTGGGAGATCTTGTGATCAGTTGTCGAGCTTAAGCTACCATCTCGGTTCACTGGAGCGTGTCTGCTTACCGGCCATTAGGCCTAAATGGTGACCGTATTCGGAATCCACTGTCACCTACCGAACTTGACTCATCGGTCCGAATCTCTCGATTATGTGGTTGCAGACGAAGGTTGTGTAATAGATAACAGATAAAGGTATCGATCAATTATACGTTCTCAGTAGGAGACTATGCCACTGACTGAGCTCAAAATAATTATTTTCGCCACGAATATAGATGAAATAAAGCAAATAAGATGTACATTCATTCATTACAGAGATTTATATAGCGCACCTTCAAGACAACTACTATAGTTGCTTAAAACGCTTGACAAATATTATGCCCCAACGGCAACGACCACTGTTGTCATAAGCTGTCGTCAAACTGATGAAACACACAACTACTCAGAAGCTCTCCCGACCCCAGCACGGGCAAAAAGAGCAGTCCTAAGGTGCGTGAAGAAAGTATCAGATTTAACCCTTGGAAGCAAACGCTAGACATATTTCAAAAGAAAGAACCGGTATAGCATTCCGGTCGACAAAAAAACTGGCTCACCGTTCCGGGTCCCACCTGTTCCCTATGTTCATCTCTCCAAATTATAAGCTTAAAATAAAAGATAACTGATTCATAAAAGAACCTTGAAGATTATTGCTGGAATCAACATCCTTTCCCAAGTTGTTCCAAGGCGTGAAGTCCTTACTGGCAGTGAATGGATCCGGACTGGAAGTTCCTCCAGAACTGGCGCTTGTTCCATCAGCTCCGCTTTGAAGACGCGGACAGACTCCTTCGTAGAACTCGGCCGAGATCTAACAAAAGTTTGAATATTTATCCTACATCATAATTATAATAGCTAATGCATTTTCGTTTGAATAGGATCTTTGAAGAACCCCTCATGCATAAGCGTATTGTGATGTAACAATGAACATCGACTAGTTTCAATAGTACATGATACTACAGTGTCAATATTCTTGTACCCCATCGTACTGTTTTTGGTTTATTTCTTCTTTTTAGGGCGTCCCTAGTAGCGGCATTTCGATCCCTTTAGGGCCCTCTCGTTGTAACCTGGGCACTTTTGTAATTTAGCCTTTTGTTGTTGTTGTTGTTAGTGTTGGTTACAATAAAAGATACTTGATTGAAAGATAGTATGATACCTGATTGATTGAAATAAAGCAATAGAGAAAGTAAGTGTTTCATAACTTTCATTAATATTCACTCATTTGTCTAGTTCTGACAATGACACAGATTTATGCTTACAGCACTGATCTATAGGGATGAATTGTGACACTTTTTGGGTGGAAGTGTACGACTGTGGGATCTAGGCCGCAATTTGTGGTTAGAGGGTGGACGGAAAAGAAGGCGGAAAGATATATAGCCATAATTTCTTATTAGTAGGCCTACTTATGGTAATCACATAAAATATCCTGATTTGAACTGAACTATAATTATTATAATCAATAAAATTCTTCATTTAGGAGGAGAACGTTTTACATTGACATGGACTTGCTTATTTCAATGAATCATTCGTCTTTCATTCAGGAATTCATTCATCACTCTGCCACTAGTTCATCGTTACTTGTTATCATATCAAAGATCTTGATTTGAACTGAACTATCATTAAAATTCTTCATTCAGGAGGAGAACGTTTTACACATCAACTTGCTTATTTTAATTAAGACATTCTTCATTTATTGGTCTTACATTCGGGCATTCATTCATCATTCAGCTATTAAATCATCATTCGTGCCATCATTCACTCATCCAGTCAGTCAGTCAACTGGTGTGGCCTGCCTGCAACACGAGCGTCCCATTTGTTGAATGTCGTTATAATTATGACTTGAGACATGCTGCACCCAGCAGCAGCCCTCTTCCTCACTATCTGTCTACAGTAGATCAGAACACATCTGTCATTTCTCATGTTGGACACCGGCAACAGGTGTCGCTCCTACAGTGTAGGCTACACTGTATGATTCGTAAATCAGCAGCGGGTCACTTCTACCTCCTTGGCAAATATCTCAACAGTAGTGGCTGAGGTCCGAATTCCACATGGCCTTGTAGCCTACCTATACATGCTGTCTCCATAGATCACGATACATTGATGCATAAATTCTGAAAATTGCATGCAGACAAATAGTACAATCTACCTGCACCACTATCATGCAAAAATTTCATGGTGTAAAGTGTAAATCAACGTCTTTGCCAAACTGCTTTGGTAAATTTAATTATCAATGATTTTAATGCCTCTTAACCATAACCATAAGTTCATAACCACACTTTTTATTGATTTCAAGTAAAATTTTACAGTAACAGTTATAGCAATTACCCTTTAACATTGAAAGCAATGGGAGAAACCTAAAAGGGCCAAAGCCCCGCTAGCAAGGATAACCCTATAATAAATTACATAGTTTAATTACAAAGAAGTCAATAATGGTAGTAAAGTTAAGAAGTTAATTAATTACATTGGACTTAACTAGTTAACTAAGTACACACCATAAGATTTAAGTACTCATTGAAAAGACATATGATGCGTTTTGAGAAAATGGGACATAAGTCTCTCCACAATTTCTAAGAAAACTGGCTTTAAAGCACGTGAAGGTCATATTCAGTCATAATGAGTTCTGGGCGCTTTCGCATAGATCGATGTGCCTAGTAAACAGTCCAAAAGAATTTTCCCAAAAATATCAAGTATTATTATTGAAATGATGACTTTTATGAAAGCCTTAAAGTGGGTGGTTAAGTCTCATGTTGCAATTTCTTATATGTAAACACGATTTAAGCGGTTGATAACTTTTAAATATGGAACTATTTCACACACAACAATAATTTGCATGTATACAGAACATAAACAGTGGTTAAACAGCGTTATGACTTATGGGCTCTCTCAGAGCGATCTCGGTATTGATTCTGTAAGTGTGGAAATATTGTTGAAAGTTTAAAGTCAAATATGTGAATCTATGCTTAACTCCATTTGAGACTTATGACCCCTTTTCTGAAAACGCATCACATATATATATGCGTAATTGTGTGTTAACCCTTTGACTTGCCTTATATTTTTACTGTTATACATGTACATGCGTCATAAATACATAAGTCATCCGTCGTACATACGTAATGCATACATACATCATACATACATACATACATACATACATGCATACATACACACATACATACATTTTCGACTAGCGAGCCTACAATTAAATTACTACAAAATAATGATAACCTTTTTTTAAAGAACGCACAAATTTTTGTAAATTAATAAAATTTCTCATACGAAGATTACTGATGACCTTCTTTTTAGACAATAATGACATTTTCACAAATTGTCTTTGCCTTTCAAATTAAAAAAGTTACATTTCCAAAATTTTCCAATTAAAAGCTTAAAAGCTTTTTATTCTGGGACCTGCTCATAGACCACCAAGCACATGGCCGCAGCGGACCACCAGTGGTCCCCGTACCACAGGTTGAGAACCGCTGCTATAAACCATTGAGTTTGCATCATGCCTGAGATGCAGTTGTGCAAACTGTACAGTACTCTTTGTGGATACTTGGCTATCAAGGTTAGTTTCTTGTCTTTAAATTCTTTACTTTGCAATTACCATTAAGATTGACTAATGGTACATGGCTATCAGTGGCGTAGCTAGGGTCTTTTGCGCCCGGGGACAATCCCGAAATTTGTGCCCCATATGCTCCCCCCAAAAATTTTGTTTAGTCATCGGCTCTATTTTCGAAATTGTGCACCCATTTTCTACGCAAAATAAAGTGATATCACATCTATTTTTTCGGAATTTGCGCCCTTTTCTCGGCAAAATCGTGAGAAAAATGATAAGATTAATGCCATTTTCGGAAAAAAATCGATTACATTCTCCCAATTTTGCGCCCTTTCCAGCCCTGCGCCCGGGGACAACTGTCCCCCTTGCCACCCCCTAGCTACGCCACTGATGGCTATAGCCTATAGAGCCAGAGGTTTGTATACATGTGCCCCGGGACGTGGTAGTGTAGTGGAGAAGGTCGCCGCCTCGGAATCGAAGGGTTGCGGGTTCGAATCCGACCCACCACGTAGGGACCTTTATCAAGTCCTTCACTCACAATTTGAATTTGTCAAGCGCTTCGACGTGTAAAACTCCGACACACCTTCGGGCTGTAGTTGGGACCGCCTCTGAATAGTAGTGGACTGTAAGAGGCGGTATA